>VDFB02390447.1:0-33704 GCA_007258455.2 Sequoia sempervirens | reverse complement strand
TTGCTACTCAAATGAATTTCTTGAGGAATCCTTGTTCTTGCTTGCATTTCATCTTCTAATGTGTTTGTTTGTGTTTTTTTGTAGGTATTAGGATTGGGGTTCGCACAAAAGCTTAAAGAAGTTCTCACACTTGGTGTCGTCCAACAAGATCACTATTCTCGTGGCACATCCGAGTGTGTAGGAATGGTGCAGGGCACCATGATCATCATTTCTAAAAATATGATTTAGTAAGGTCTTAAGTTATTTTTTGTTCCTTGAGTATAGAAGGCATTGAATAAGGCCATAATAGGCCATATTTTAATGTTTTGACTCTATTTGGGTGATTTGAGGTCCTTTTGTAAAAAGTTGAAAAACTTGTAAAAGTTGCAATATTGTAAAAATGCAAAAATGAAAATTTGAGGGATACCAATGGCCATACAACTCAAAATTAAGTTAAGGTCAGTTGGGAAGGTTGGTTTTGATGTTGTGATGTTAAATAGGCCTCTCACAATTTGAGGCAACGCTCTGATGTTCATTTTTGATTGATAAAGGCAAAAAGAACTTTATTTTTATGTTATTTTCAGATAATTTTGTTGTTATCAGGAATTATACAATTTCGTACATGCTCCATTAGTTATGAATTGATCTGGAATTGATAAGGCAATGTGTCTACTTCATTTTTGTGGTTGTTTGATCAAATTCCATAGAATTTTGTGCATTTTATAAGCTTTTCTTTGTAACTAGGTTTGTAGACATTTAAATGGACTAATGGCCCATTCCACCATTTGTAACTCTTGTATCTTGGTGTAATGGGACCAATACAGTAGGATTAGATGTCTGAATGGTTTTTGAGAGTAGGAGAAGGTGATTGGTGGTGTTTGGAGTGTTGTCCTAGAGGAATTCTTATGAATTTTGGCTTAGTTTGAATGGCTAGAGGCTAGGGTTTGTGCAAAGACCAATAGGATTGGTCAAATAAGAGTGGAATTGAGTTTTTGTAGGGCATATGGAATTTTTTTGGAGCCCTAGTTAGTAGATTGAAGACTTGGGGGTTATGGTTTCACAAAACCCTCCTTGTTTCAAGTGTAGGAAAGCCTAGAATAGGGGTTTATTGGTTTGGAATTTAGATCAATGTCTTAGAGACTAAAATTTTATGAAACTATGGTTTTGTATACTGGTGGAGGTCTATCAACAAGAATTTTGGATTGTGCAAGTGTTTAGATTTATGATTCTTTGGAAAAGTGACCTATTTGAGGTCTAGGACAGTGTAGCAACAGCAAATTGGAGGATCTCTCCCAAAGGAGTCACAAGTGATCTTGATATATGTCTTATATTGGCTTAATGGGTGTCTAAAAATCCCAACCTTTAGTGGTTTTGAGGAGTTTTGTGAAAGATATGCTTAAATTCCATGGTTTGGAATACTACTAGGAAGTGTGAGTGAATGATAAGTTTGAATACCAGATTTAAGATCTTGAGTATGAAGATTTTTTGAAACTAACTTAATTGTGTTTGGTGAAGCTTTTTCCTCCCTATTCTACATCAATTGGTATTACAGCATAGGGTGTAGATCTTTTGAAGGAAAAGAAGGGTGAGGAAAAGTGGACAAGATGCCTCCTTAGGGTAACAATATGGCTAGAAAGATGCAAGAGATGGAAGAGAAGACGTAAAGAGAGATTAGGAAGTTGAAGGAACTACAAAATAGGTTGGTAGTAAGGTTGGAAAGTGTTGAAATAGGTTAGAAGAGAGGTGTGGTTGTAAGTGATGAAAGTGACTAAAGAGGAAGAGGATGAAGAGTATGAAGATGTGGATGAAGAATTGGATCTTGAAGAGAAAAAAATGGCAAGGCTACTGAAGGTAGTTAAGGGAGATAAACATAAGGTAAAAATTGATTTTCCTATGTATGGAGGTAACCTTAATGATGAAAAATTGCTAGATTGGATTGCAGCCTTGGACAAATACTTTGAATGTGAGGATGTACCTAATGAATAGAAGGTGAAGATAGCAAAAACAAAATTGAAAGGGAATGCATTAGTATGGTGGTATTATGAACAAGATGAAAGGAGAAGGAAAGATAAGTCAAGAATTATTTCCTGGGATAGAATGGTGGCCAAATTGAAAGGTAAGTTCTTGCCAAGTGATTGTGCAATTCAAATGTCTAAGAAGCTTCAAGATTTGAAGCAAATGGAAATGGATTTCAAAACTTATACTAATGAGTTTTATAAGTTGAGCATAAGGGCAGGTCACATGGATGATGATGTATAAAAGGTGGCTAAATATCTCAATGGGATAAGGTTCAACATCCATGATGAGTTGAGTTTGCACAATCCAAGGACAATTGAAGAATACTACCAAATGGAAATAAGGGCTGAAGAGAAACTCAAAAGAAAGAAAGACAAAAAAATAAGAGGTAGAGGCAGAAATTCAAGAGGAAGAGGCACATTTACCACTCCAGGGCAGTCACAAGAAAGTCAAAAAAAATCAAGCAAGGTGCAAGAACATGTTGTTGATCACAGAGGTGGATTTAGAGGTTTCAAAGGAAGATTTGGTGGAAGTAGAAGCTCAAATACATTTTTAGGAAGCTGTTATCATTGTAATCAATTTGGCCATCCAGTATTTAAGTGTCCTGAAAGGAAAGGGTCTGCTTCAAGTGGAGGTGAAAGAAGGAATCAGTTGGTGCATGAGGATGATTGTGAAAGTGTGAATTCTCCTAATCACATTGTTGCTCCAGGAGTTGGGGAGTCATTGATGGTGAGAAAAAAACTCCTACAAGCATCCAAGGAGAAGGAGATGACACAAAGAATAACATTGTTCAAGACCACATGCAAATGCAAAGGTAAGGTATGTAAAGTGGTAGTAGATTCAGGGAGCAATGACAATATGGTTTCAAATGAAATGCTAGATAAATTGAACTTAGAAAAAATTCCTCATAAGACACCATATAGAGTAGCTTCATTGAATGATGATCAGTCCATTTTGGTTAATGCACAAGCTTTAGTTGAGTTTCAAATTGGTGGATATAAGGACAAGGTTCTTTGTGATGTTTTACCCATGACTTGTTGTCATTTATTACTTGGAAGGCCATGGTAGTTTGATAGACATGCCATTTATTTTGGGAGAAATAATACATATCAGATTGAGAAGGATGGGAATACATTCACATTGACCCCATTGGTTGAGGATGTTAAGGAACAAGGTAAGGCATATTTTGCCCTCAGCACACATGCTCCGTTCGGAATGGGGACCCTCTCTTTCCTTCACCTCACTAGGTCGCTTTTGGTTGCTGCTTCATTTTTTGTGCCCCCTATTTAATGTTCAAAATGGTCAATGAGCTTTAGGGAATCCATCTTGAGTTGACCATGTTTTCACCTCCTCAAAATTTCAAAGTTCCAAGTCTTTGTAGAGTCCCACTAGTTGTTTGCCTTAGTGTTTTAAAGTTGGTGTCCATGAACCTCATTGGGCCCACCCTACTAGGACACCCCTCTCGGGTTTTCATTGCCTCACAGCCATCCCCAACGGAATTTCTTTCTCAGCTTTCCACCCGTAGAAACTCGATGTCTCTGAGATCGTTCGTTCATTACCAAACTGCCAAACATCCATTGGTTGATGGCTTCTCGCCTATCAAATCCTACTGCTCCCATGTTCATTTTTAAAATTGTAGCTTACCAACCCAATGTCCATAGTACGAGCATTTATTTCCAACATTTAATGCCTCATTTCCTTTAAATAGTAGGCTTTGACCTGTCATTTTCACCTACCAGTCGATCAAAGAGGAGTCAGAGAGAGCTTCCAACACCACCTTCGAGCCCGATGAGTTCTGCCACCAATTCAATGCATTTGTTATCTACTTAGTTATCTACCTTCATCGGATTTGTGAGGTAGGTTCTCCGCCCGCACCTTTTTTTGTTTTTTCTTTAATTTATGTGCTAAAATTGCTAAATATAAGGGAGAAAACTTAGTAGATGGATAGATTATAACGAGGCACCAGAAACCCACATCATCAAATCATGAGAAACCCTCCAAATCAACTAACATAACAGCCATTGAACCATGACTCTTTGTCATTGTTCTTGGGCTAGAGCATCCATGCTCTGCGGGCCTATAGCTCCCATCACCATCGCGAACATTTGAAACAAATTTAAACTCCAAGCGGAAAGCGACCCTTTCGGGCTCACTATCACAGGATGACCCATCTCTTTAGCTTTCTAAACTAGGTCAAAATCTCATAAAGTGAGAATGAGGAATCCAACGACTCATACGAGATGCCTCCACAAGATTTCATTCTCGGGGTTATGTCAACAATTTTCTGTTCCAAGCGGTTTTCTAGCACCGGCCTTCAAATGGTAATATCTCAACCCTGTAATTTCCTCATGATTAAAACTCATATGAAATCTCTAACCTTTGGTCTTGTGCGGTTCCCACCCCATAGACATCTGCCTAGGGAAGTCCATCTGCGTTCCTCCGTCCTAGACAGCTTTTGCTCGGCATCCTCCCAATTTTTGGGCCCCAAGCTTATCCTCACTGATCAACTCCATTTTGTCGACCAAGTGCCCAACACCTTTTCGAGTTCCACCGAGTGGGCCTCCATCCACAGGCTTCCACTAGAGGAACGTCATCTCTTATGACTTTTAAGCAATGACATTCTTCCCTCCGGGCCCTAACCCCATCACAGACACCAAAATGCAAAGAAAAATGATTAAGTGATGAACCATTGTGGATCATCTCCCGTAGACCTCCACCATCAGGACTTCATCCCATCCCCACCATTATGCAAGGAAAACTACCTTCATCCCTCCGCTACTCAGTACCCAACCTCTTATTTGTCAATGAACTCTCCAAATGAAGTGATGGCCCCACCTCCATTCATACTCGGTTCTACGGGTCACCCCCATCGAACCTCTGTGTGGCGTCTTCCGTTTCAAACGACGATCACCTGGAAGCTTCTTGACCATGCCAACCCGCGATTCCCAAACTGCAAGCAATACCACTACCTTCTAGACCCATGGGTTCTTCCCATCAGAACTCCGCTCTTAGGATGCCATCTTACCAGATTTGTTCCAAATGGAAGACTCCAAATAGCAAAGCTTCCACTTGGTTCCAATTTCCCAAAATATCTTAACGCCCTTGAATCTCCAAATTGACTTTGACTCGTATGTTAAAATTGGGCACTCTCCTCAATGGACCCTTCAAATCGACCAAGCATGAAAGGGGATCGGGACAAGCGGGTCGCCATGCCTTGATTGTCGTCCCTCCTACAAAAACTTTAAAATAGCCATCAACCTAGGGAATTCTGACCCCTGGGGCCCAAATTATTCAAAGTCCTTCCTAAAAAATGCTAATGCCAAAGTGGAGGATATGCTAGGATTCCTGAAAGAAGATTGATCCAATCTAATGCCGTTTTGTAGAGATTTGACTAACATTTCCATGTTTTCATGCTTGAATATGCTCACCTCTCTTTTTCCCACAGGATATATGGAATTAGGTGTAGGACCTTCAGGAGAGGCCATGGAGAAGGACAAAGGAAAGAAGACAACCAAAGTACCTTGAGGGAAGAATGACAAAGATCAAATGAAGTATAAGTTCCAGGGGGAACCCCTTAACTTTAAGGTCACCACAGCATGGAAGGAGGTCTCTGATACAAACATCAAACATGTAGACATCAATGAATTCAAGAAGAGAGTCTGAATCATCCCTATGACAGAAAATGCAAAACTGATCAGAAGCATTGGGTTGGCCAAAGTTGCAGACTTCCCTCCTACTCTTGTTGCCCCTAAACTTGTTATGGCTTGCAGAGAGGCATACCAAGAGGAGATATGGACCATAATAGATAGAGATGGAAATGTTTTGGTTGACATGTATCCCAAGAAAATAACAAAAACTTTTCATATCCCTACCTTCGGAGACATGGAAGTGCCAACCATGGATGATGGCAAGGCGATGTGGGATGAACACCTTCTCAAATACAAAAGGCTTATAAATTAGCACTGGTTGAAAGAGAAGAAGGGCAGCGCTGCAAAGGTTTCCCAAGAGCTCTTTTGCAATGAATTTTATGAGGATTACCATGACTTGGTAACCTTCCTAAGAATAGTAATGGACCTTCCAACTACAGCCTATTTCCAAGAGCGGATGTTGTACTTCATTGAAGAGAATCTCCATGGAGAATCCAAATTCTACTGGGAAAGGATAATCAGTTATTGCTTCCATGATCAATTCATGGTTGTAAAGAAGACTTTAAAATTTTACATGATATCTTACTTGGTCTATTCATTGGTCAAACAGATGCAATACAAAGGTCTATTCAGAGCTTTAGATAAAGAACTAGGTAGGGAGCTGAAATTCTATGATAAGTAGCCTCAACTATAATTCAGAAACTTCAAGAGGGATTACTGCAAGGTCAATGACACTCTCATAGGTCATATTGTTAGATTTATTAGGGGTGACTTCAAGAGAAGAGTCTCCCATAGTGATAATTCCTTCCTTAAACATTTTTCCTTCTTATTCATTCAGTATTCGAAGTTCACCTACATATGTGCTAAAGGATTTTTAGAAAAACCATACAAGCTGCCCTGGTATCCCAATGACCAGATAATATTGTTAGAACTTTCTTGACAGCTGTGATAGGTACATGCCCTCCTAATAAGAAAACATAAGGTGATGATCCCTTATCCCCTCTCTTTCATCTAGGGGAAATGAAAGCTTCACACATCTCAATGTGTCGACAATTCAAAGAACGAACTGGTGGAATACCATTTGTGGCTCCACACTGCCTGACCACATATGGACCCATATGGTAAACTCAAGAAGGAAGTCAGACCTAAATACAACCATTTACATAGTGTTGAGGACTTTTGGGATAATTTCAAAGATGATAAAGAAGTGTGGATGAGGCACAATATGCGGATGACTGCATACTTTATGAAGAAGGTCAATCTATTCCCCGTACTAGATCAAGTAGAGGAAGAAGAGAACGTAGTAATGGATCCCCAGTACAACATAGTTGCAAACCTACCACAGCCACTAATTGAGTGGGATGAGCAATAGATTGATGACCTCAATATTCTAACCAAGCCCATTGAGGCTAGAACAAAAGAATGGGTTGATAGACAAATTTCCCAATTGAAGTAGCAAAGGGTCACTTTGACCTATGAGGGGCTCGAGAATGAGCCAACAAGTGAAACAGAAAATGCCATCAGGAGAAAATTCAACATCTCCTCTAACCACCAGGTCAAGGAAGAGGAAAGAAGTTATAGAACAACCACCCAACCCTAAGGTGTACGCGAGAAAAGCTTCAAAGGGAGAACCTTCTAAGAAACATAAGAGATCAGGCAGTTTCATAGAGATTCCCACCATTCAAGAAGATCCACTTCACGAGGGAGAGGAAGTGGAGGGTGAGCAACAAAAATCTCCACCTGCTACCTCCACTACTATTTTCCCTCCATCTTCTTCTCAGGTGATGGTTGCTACTTCTCTTCCTGCAGTGGATATCTCAATCCACCTTGCCTCTTCTCCACCCATTGTGCAGGTTGTGACCATTGACTCTTCTTCTTACACCACTTCTCCACTTTCATCCACCTCCATGTCACTGACCACATCACTACCCTTGGCAACAACAATAATACCAATTCCTATGCTCTCACTTCTAGAGGCCTTCTCCCGACATATGCAAAACATTCCCACAGATTTGTCCAGAGTGCTAATGAACCCGACTATTCAAGCTGCCTTGGTGCAAATTTTTCCAATATTCCTGCCTCCACTCCTCCAACTGAACCACTCGAAATGAAATACACAATGGAAATATCTGAGGAGCTGGAAAGACGAGACAAAGAATACACAAAAGGGATCAAGGAGGAGGTGGATGATTACCATGAGCATCTTGAGATCCAACGCCTGCCAATTGATGAAGTGGTGCACAAAATAGAATCCCTCGAGAGTGATGAAGAAGATGCTAACACCAAATATATTTCGGAGACCTTTGATATGGACCTCAAGGAGGAGTTAGCTCAATAGTTGAAGGATGTCATGGAGGAGGAAGAAAGGTTGCCTTCTAAGAAAGAAAAGGAATCAAGTGACAAATGGAGGGAGATACTGAACCTCCAATTGGGGAGCATGACAAAAGCCCTGAACATGGTGAAGAAATGCCTCTTCCAGGAGAGAAATAAGAGGAAGAAAAGGTGGAACAAGAAGAGGAAAAGAAAGATGAAGAAAAATCCAAAGAAGAGGTTGAAACCCACGAAATCCAAAAAAATGGAGCAGCCTGAAGAACATGGGCATGAAGAAGAATAAGAAGAAGAAAAGAAAACTGTTGAACGGGAAGGACAGCCCCAAATATCATATAGCCACAAAGTCTGCACAAAAGAAGCCTAAATTCATATCCATGTTGACCATGGATGCCTTTGGATCTAGAACTATGCAAATAGCCACACCGGTGATGGAGGAAGAAGGAATAAGTTACATCTCCACTGTTGACTTGGGAACAGCTACTAGAGAGCAGAAAATATATCATCTCCAAGAGTTCATTGCCACAGTGGTGCATCAAATCCAAAAGGATAAGATCTCCAAGGAAGAATTGAAGGTGCAACTAGCCAATTTGACAGCATATATCCAACAATGGTCATCGATGGAAGAGCTTCCCACCACGTCCTCGGCACCACCACAACTGTTGTCCAAGGAGAAAATTGACAAGTTTGAGAAGAGAAAGAATTGGACAAAGGCCACAGAAGATTGGTTCTGGCAAGTCTTCTACAATAGCAGTATAGACCTAAGATGTGTAGTTAGGACCACCAATAAGTTCCTAGAAGTTTTAAAGATACTTGAAGGTACAAGGAATTTTTGCACTGACTTCCCTAATTTATATAGAATCGCGTACCCCAAACTTGAGGCCATCCTCAAGATACCAAATAGATTTTGGGAAAAGGAGCTTAACTTGGTAAAATATGACCATTGGCTCATCGAAACATGGAAGCTAAGCCTAGATCATTGAAAGGAGGTGTTGGAATGGGTATTCCATGAAGTGGAAATGGATATTGATTGGGCTAAGGAAGTCAGAGTAGATTGTACAGAATATTTGAAGTTGTTGACAAATCTTGATATGCCCACAAGTGAGCTAGACACAGACAAATTAGAGCCATACTTCCAAAAGAAGCTAGACAGTGGAACCGTGGATGCACTAACACCCAATTTCTTGGGCTTCGTTGCATGAGTCTTTTCTCAGTTTGAGAAAATAATGAAGAACACACCGAAGTATGACAAGGATTGGGATACCCTCACTAGCAAATCAAGAAAGTTGAATTTCCAGGTGATGCAATCAGACATATTGGAATGGAGCAAGCTTCAGGCATTAATCTTGAAGTTTATAGAATATTCCATGATCAAGAAGAGTGAAGGAAATCTAGATATTGAAGATGAGTTCCTCACAAAATAGCTACAGCAAAAGGGAAATCAGCAAAAGAAAATTTTTCTATAGTGTTGTCATATGAGGACAAAATAGGGAAAAGGACAAGGATGTATTTTAAATTGTAATATATTTTTGGGTATGTGAAACCCTAGTTTGTAGTGAATCTTGGCCACACAATGCAAATCAATGTTGGACATTCATTTTTCTTTTTGAACACTATAAATAGGGAGTCTCCTCTTATTTTCAAGAGAGAGTTGAGTTGTTGTAAAGGCATGCTATAGAAATTTTAATAGAAGTTCATTGGATTTTGGTGGACTCTTGATTTTCTATTGCATTTTGCATGGTTATTCTCCCATATTTAGTTGATTTGAATAGATTTAATTTGTTGTTCTTCATGTTTAATTTACTTTGGTAGAGTAGTTGATGTTGTTCAATGATTATGTAGTACTCTATTGTATTGATGCCTTTCTTGTCTATAATTTTTGTTGTTTACTGATGGTAGATAGTTGTGTAAAGTTAGTCTAGGCATAAAAATAAAGCTGCTCCAAACTTATATCTTTTATTCATGCATGTTTATGGTGAATGAATGGTTGAATATTTGCAGTCCTTAGAAGCTTGCACAAGTTTCATGATACTGTGAGTTAATCTGGTTAAGTGAAATTATGTTTTAGGAAGGTTGTCTGGAGTAGAATCCTCCATGATCACTGTTCACTATTAGTTTCAAATCCAGGAACTCCTTCTCCCTGCCATTTTTCCTTTTTTTTTAGAAGTAACCTATGCTAAGGTTCATTGCACATTGTAAAGCCAAATCTTAAGTTAAAATAGGATTTTAAGACTGTTGTTTGAACCTACAACAAATTGCACATCAAATTCCCATCTCAGGAACTCCATTTTAAGATTCACCTTCCCTCTAGCTTAACTTTGTAAGTCTGCCCTATGATTACCAACACAATCACATTGAACCCAAACTGAGAAATTCCATGCATGTCATGACCTGACACCCGAGAGACCTTGGGGTGATTTTCAACAACTTGTTATTGGAGATTTCCTTTCAAGAGAGGTAGTGCACCTATGCACTGCTTGTGTTGAGAAAGTGCTAAAAAACCCATCAACAAGGCAGCAAGAGTGGTCATGATAGGAAAAAAGGAGTTTGTGAAGCTAGAGGAAGACAAGAATTTAAATTTTGTAGCCATTGTAAAATTTGCAGATATTAGGACAGTGAATTTGAAGGATGGTGCACAATTAGAAGGAAGAAAAGATGATGAGAAGATGTCAAAAAGTGACGTACAGAAGGTCAAGGATGAATTATTTGTGAGAAAGTAAGATGGATTAGGAAAAAATGATGCAACTCTGATTAGGACAATGATATGTCCATTGACAACAAAATAAGTGAAGAGGTGGTCAAGTACTGTCAAAATACAGGTGTGGAATTCTACTAAGATAGAGATTACTGAGGCAGAGAATCTGATCACAGAGATACAAGGAAAAGATGAAGTGATTCAAGGACAGGTGGGTAGATTCAAGTGTGTAACAAGAGGTAAGGAGGAAGCTATTCAAAGAAAGACTGGTAAAGGTGTGTTTGTAGGTGTTAGAGCAAGTGCAACATCATTTACAAATGAACGGAAAGACAAAAGACACTCATCAGGTCAATATGTGTAGAGGAAACCAAATATAGGTGCTAAGTAGTTTAAGATCACAAACGATGATACAAGTTTGCAGTATTTGACTTAGGGGAAAATAGTACCAGACAAAGGAGTATTTGAAGGTCAAAGAGATGTTGGAAAGAATAATGATCTACATCAATGCATTTCCAAGGGACTTGGAAACATTTTAGGCTGGGTGTATGGTGCAAGGCACCATGTTCATCACTTTTAAAAATATGATTTAGTAAAATATTAAGTTAGTTTTTTGTGTTTTTAGTATAGAAGGAATTGAATAAGGCCATAATAGGCCATATTTTAATGTTTTGAGCTATTTGGGTGATTTGAGGTCCTCTTGTCAAAAGTTGAAAAACTTGTAAAAATTGCAATATTGTAAAAATGAAAAAATGCAAATTTGAGGGATACCAATAGTCATACAACTCAAATGTCAATTAAGGTCAATTGAGAAGGTTGGTTTTTATTTTGTGATGTTAAATAGTCCTCTCAAAATTTGAGGCAATGCTCTCATGTTCATCTTTTATTGATAAAGGCAAAAATAACTTTGTTTTTGTGTTATTTTTAGTGAATTTTCTTGTTATTAGGAACTATACAATTTTGTACGTGATCCATTAGTTGTGAATTGATCTGTAATTGTAAAGTGGTGTCTCTAGTTCATTTTTGTGGTGGTTTGATCAAATTCCATAGAATTTGGTGCATTTTAGAAGCTTTTCTTTGTAATCGAGTTTGTATAGTCAAGTTAAGGGTTTGTAGACATTTAAATGGACTAATGGCCCATTCCACCATCTGTAACTCTTGTATCTTGGTGGAATGGGACCAATATAGTATTATTAGATGTTTGAATGGTTTTTGAGAGCAAGGGAAGGCGATTGGTGGTGTTTAGAGTGTTTTCCTAGAGGAATTCTTATGAATTTTGGCTTAGCTTGAATGGCTAGAGGCTAGGGTTTGTGCAAAGGGCTCTAGGATTGGTCAAATAAGAGTGGAATGAGTTTTTGTAGGCATATGGAATGTGTTTGGAGCCCTAGTTATCAAATTGAAGGCTTGGGGGTAATACTTTCATGAAACCCTCCTTGTTTCAAGTGTAGGAAAGCCTAGAATAGGGGTTTATTGGTTTGGCATTTAGATCAGTGTCTTGGAGGCTAAAAATTGATGAAACTATGGTTTTGTGGGCTGGTGAAGGTCTTTCAACAAGAATTTTGGATTGGGAAAGTGTTTAGAGTTATGATGCTTTGGAAAAGTGACCCATTTGAGGTCTAGCACAACATAGCAGCAGCAGATTGGAGGATATGCTTCAAAGGAGTCACAATTTATCTTGAGATATATTTGTATTGGCTTAATGAGTGTCTAAAAAGTCCAACCTTTGGTGGGTTTGAGGAGTTTTGTGAAAGAAATGCTTAAATTACATGGTTTGGAATACTACTTGGAAGTGTGAGTGAATGATAAGTTTCAATACCAGATTTAAAATCTTGAGTTTGAAGATTGTTTGAAACTGACCTAATTGTGTTTTGTGAAGCTTTTTCCTCAATTATCTACATCAGGGAATATATCATAGAAGGAGAGATAACAGAAAAGAGGTAAATTTAAATCACCAAGATCCTAGAATATGATGTGGACATTAGACCAACCAAGCTTGTTCGAGGAAGAGGTCTATGTGAATACATTGCACACAAATCAAGTTCCAAGTTGAAAAATAGACCAATTAGGTCTACTCAAACCAATTCAAGTCTGATGAATCTTGGGTGGTTGATCGAACATAGTATATGCAAAAGGGGTACTACCCAACCAACCTTCCATTCCATAAAAGGCAATATTACTAATTGCAAGGCACTAGGTATGTATTAATTAATGGTATATTATTCAAAATAAATTATGATGGTGTATGGCTTCAATGTTTAGACAAGTTACAGGTGGAAAGAGCTCTCAATGAATTTCATCATAGTCTCGAGGGTGGAAATTTCTTTGCCAAGACTATCACTTTAAAGATAATGCAAGCAAGATATTATTGCCCTCTATGTTTTTCGAAGCACACCATTTGGTGCAAAAGTGTACCCAATGCCAATTTTTTGCTAGCAAAAGAAAGAATGTCACTTTTCCCCTAAGCCCGATTGTAACCGAGGAACCCTTTGCTCAATGGGTTTTGGATTTTATTGGAATATAAATCCTATTTCACAAGGTGGACAAAGGTTGTAGCCCTAAAGAATTCCATAGAGGTGGAAATTTTCAATTTCCTTGAAGAGCTAGTAACCAAATTTAGCATGCCCAAGACCATCATATCCAACAATTTCTGAGCTTTTTTTGGATCAAGGATGTCATATTTTTCTATCAGGCATGGGATTTTCCTTTAAACTTCATTGAATTACTACCCACAAGGAAATTGGTTAGTAGAGTCAACCAACAAAAACCTAATTAGGTTAACCAAGCGTATTGGGTCGGAACGAAAAAGGGATTGGCACAAGCATCTACGAGTTGCTCTATGGTCGGACTGGATTAATCCCAAGAAAATTTTGAAGACCTCCTCTTATGAATTGGTGTATGGATAAGCGATAATGTTACCCATTTCCATAGAAATTCCTTCCTTACAATTACTGAAAGCCCTAGAAATTGAAGAAAGTGGTGGAATGGAGGTATGGCCAGCAGAACTCCTCAAACTAGAGGAAGATAGAGAAAAGGATTATGGAGCCATGATCAACCATCAACAAACAGTAAAGTGATTGTTCGATAAAAAGACTTCTAACCCATAAATCAAAGAGCAAAGCTTAGTACTAAAGTATGATGAACATACTGCAAAACCAGGGGAACACACAGAATTTGAAGCACTATAGAAGGGACCCTTCTGAATTAGCGTGTGCAAGGAAAAGAATTCATACGAACTTGAAGATATGGAAGGAAACACCTTAGATATACTAGAGAACAGTATTTATCTGAAGTTATTCCATTAAAGGATGCAATTCTTTAAAAAAAATTAATAGTTATGTACCATATGTAAAAAAATTGTTGATAGATTTTAAATTTTGAGAATAAGCCATTTGAGAATAACACTGAAGAATCAAAAAGTTGTATTATATTATATTCATCAAAAAATTTACAATATAATGCAAGGCTTGAGGCTCATATTTAAACATGAGGCTCTCTCAAGCAAACCCAAAAAGAGTAGCAGAGCAAAAAGATGCAAAAATGACACAACGTGCAAAAAAAAGTAAAGAAAAGCCTCCATCAATTGTCTGGGAAGTCGAAAAGGGCTCATTATTAGGTTCTTCTTCTTCTTTTTATTCTTCTTTTTTATGTCAGGGAGAAAAAAGGGGCTGAACACACAACACACATGGGCTCCACATGACGCAGACCCAAGGCCTACTCACCATGACTCTACACCATGAAGTTGAAGTGCTTCCTCCAAGTGAGTCCCAAAATACACTCCATGCCATACTCCCGCAATAAATAGGTGGCCATTGGTTGAGAAGAGCAGTGGTGCATCTCAAGGTCCATAGTGCAAAAGTCAGAAAGGAAGGGCAACCAGGGTACATCTATCTCAAAGTCCACATGCATGCGAAGATCCATGGTGCTCGGGATACCAATGCCAAGGATTGCCACTTGCACTATCTCGCCAAGCCCTTCCATTAGTGAAGCATGAAACATCTAGTGGCACGGCTCAATTATCATAGGCTTGGCCATGTTTAGGTCAAGCAATGAGGCCATGAAATGGGAAAGGACGTTACAATTGCTTCGAAGCTAGTTCTCATTGTTAATGAAGTCCTAGCCAACTACCCACTTGAATGCGACCATGGAAAGGTGGTTGTATTTCTTCACCAGGCACTTAATTCAATCACTATTGACCTCTCCCATGAAGCAATATTGTGGCCTCTGTGGGAGGAGCCAGATAGAAGGTCCCAAGCCAACAAAATTTTTGAAAGAGCAGTGAACTATGGTAGAATGGAAGACAATGGAAAGCTTGCTAAACTTAAGAAGCTATATTTTCAAATGAATATTGCATAAAGTGGAATAGTTGTATATAGAAAAGTGAAGTCGGTGAACCCAACCAATAGATGGTCTATTTTTGGTTGAACAGAAATGGGAAAATATCAAGGAAAAAAAGAGAAAGCTAGATAAATCATACGGAGGATCTGACAAAATGTCTTGAGAAATAAATTTGGGCATTGGGAGTAAATGCTCTCGTATGCCCATTGTTGACATGTGTCCTTTGCCATCATCAGCACCAACCATCTTGTTAATAGGAAAATACATGGATTAACATGCTAAGCTTTAACAAATTAATGGTCATGCCTTTTCAAGGGTACCTTGCATCACTTTAGCACGTTTCACATAGCAAAAAGTGTGTTTTTCAATGCAATGAGTTTATTTGTAAGAGAGGCAGTAGAGAGAATGTACTAATTCCATTCTCACGGCATTTTTAGCATTCCCAAGGGATATGGGTCTCAAATCCACATGTATTACCTTGGTGGTAGCATTTAATGGACTAGCAGTAACAATGTAGCCTTAACTACATGTACAAGCAAGGAATTAATTGCACTCAAAAGTAGATTTTTCTAAAGAAGCAAAAGGAAAGTGTTCGTTTTCATTTAGGAAATTCTCTACAACTTCCTGATACAGCCATGGTGGAGCCATCAACCTCTAGTAGAAAAGATGTAGTTTCAAACAAAAGGCCTAGTTACATTGATATTTTTGGGCGCAACTCATTTGCTAATTCCCTAGCACAAGAGGAGTGGTCTTTTGAGTTCTGCAATCTGAAGGTGTTTCCTGATAGATGCATCCCAAGAGAGGTGGTGCAGGATATAGCTAATAATGTTTTCAACCCCAAGTTATCAGCAAACCCTAAAACTTTTAGGGAAGGCATGTTTCAAAGAATGGTGGAGCATGCACCGTCAAAGGGTTTTACATCTCGGATCTAGTATTATGGTCTCCCACAGTTTATAATACCTATTATACATCCATGCCCAGATTTGGTCGATGCATGTGCCAAAAGATTCAACAAAAGGATAGAAACCATTAAGGGAAGCAGGATCAAAGTATTTATTTCTTCCGAAGCCATATGGGATATGTTGTGCATCCCTACGACCTAGGGTGCTAAACATTTTGATGAACAAATGGAATTATTCAGGGAAGAAATGGATAGGGAAACAAATTTTTATGAGGATGATGCAAAGAAATGACCGGACAGAGGTCATCTCCTCTTTCCTCTTTCATGCAAGCAATTCAAGAAGGACACACAATCTGTGTTCTCAATGTTGGACTAGGTTTTTGGCCTTGATAACGATGAGGAGGTCAATCCTTTTCAATTTGGCCTAGATTTCATGCTCAAGAGATAAAATAACCAAAGGTACTATGATTTTGCTAAGGTGATAGTTGGAAACATGTTAGACCAGTTGAAGAATTATAGTACTCAATCTAAATTTAGGTTTTCTTTCTTGGCTCATTTCGTTTTGCATTAGAATTCTCAGTGGCTAGAGAGGAATGTACTAGTGTCTAAGTTGGATGTAAGGGACTATCTCCAGCTAGTTTCTATGTGGACCCATATGCTTTCAAGAATAGGGGACTATTACCGGTTTGTAGATCATTTTCTATGGCTAGTGCTTCAAGACCTATTACCAAGTCATATTGGTCGCTTTTCTCTTGAGGTCATATAATGGATGGAAGATCCGCCAACCCCGATGGATTATTTCCTAGGCGAGGATTTTACATTTATCATATTTTACAATTTTTTCGGGGAGCCTTTTTGACTCCCCAAATTTGTAATAGATAGAGTTTTTGCATTGGAGGCATGTTGTCAAGTAACCATTGTTGACAATATCTATGGCACCGAAAGAAAAAAAACAAAGATATATTCATTTCCCCTCTCAATTGCTAATAGTCAGGTAACATTAAATAATCAGAAGGTTGAGGGTGAGCTCACTAATCTATTGGCAGCCTTAGGCTTAGTTCTCATTTGTGACAAGTGGGACTACAACCTGATAAAGAACTACAGTTTGAAACATGAGAATTGGGAATATTTTGAGAGAAGGAGAAATCCAACTCAGGAGAGGCATGAGATATATATTGATCTGGATTACATCCCACTCAAGCGACCAAAATGGCTAAATTTCTATGAGCCTCAAGAAAAGTATGAGGAACGTCCCGATAGGAAAACCCCTCAACACGCAGTTGAAGTGCAAGGGATGGTTGAAGAGGAAGAAGGAAGATTTCTAAAGATTTTGATAGGAGATGAGGTGCCCAAGTACCTTGTTTGGTAACTTTCAACCACATGATGAGGATTTTGAGGAAATTTATGATTGAGAGGTTGAATCTGATAATAGAAATCCAAAGACCAGCCATGAGATTGATGAGAAACAAGTTCTATGTCGGGCTTCTCAGCCTCAAGAATCCAACAGTCGAAGAGACTCAAGGCGAAGGGATTCACAAGCTTCATCCTCCCCGAGTACCTAAAGTAAAGGGAAAAGGACCTGAAGGTCCTCAAGAGGGTCCACTGCAGTTGTCAAAGGCCAAGTTGCAGAAGGACCTATTGCTAGAGGATCGGAACATACTAGTTTTAATTGTGCAAAGAGAATATAGGTCCAATATCTAGGTGCACTCGATGTGTCGGCCTGAGGGGAAAAAGAAGTGGAGTCTTCCCTACAAAATTTTCTAGCTACTATGGCTTAGGTAAGTTTTTCTCCCTCTCTTCTTCCTATTTCTACATCTTTGGTTGCTCCTCTGCCTCCTCCCATGGAAAGGAATCCTCCGTCCTTGGACCCTGGGTTGATAATCCTTAATACACCCCTACCACTTTTAACAAATCTTCTGAAGTCACCCCAGATGTTGAATGAGCATCATCCGTTGCAGCCACTATTGATTCTTTAATCACCTTTTCAAGGGCCCCCATTGAAATAGCTAAAACCTTCATGTTACCCATCACCCCTGACCCATTCACTTCAAGGAAGGCACCTCTCCTTCAGCCCATTTATTTTTTTACCCTTATTGGTCTTTCTCCTTCCCAATCTCAATTTGGAATTCCACCTTTTTCCATGATAATGCTCCCTTTTTCATCCCTGCATGCTCATACATCTAAAATCTCCCCTTTTGTCACCCTTTTCAGACTCCCTCTCAGTGCTTCCATTGCAGCATAGAGTATTGATGTCCCTCATAATCTCCAAGGCCATTTTGATGCTACCAAGCAGGCCTGACAGAACAAAAAGTAGAAAATATTGTTAAAGAATGTCAGGTTGCCTGCCACCAAGAAGATTGAAGCTTGCTTCAATGAAGAGTGGAAATCTCTACTAATCACTACCATGAAGACACTTTTTTCCAAGCCCGAAGGACAGATGTAGATGGAGGATTACGACATCCATGCCATGGGTCTAGATTTGAACAAAAGTTGTCTGCATGACAAATTAGTCCTGGCTAAGGCCACACAGAAGGTAGTATATGCGGACTACAAGAGGTTGGATAGAAATTTGAAGAAGCATGAGGAAAAGTTGGTAAATGTGAAGGAAACAGTGAGCAAGCTGCAGAATGAGATCCAAGCTAGAGACATTGAGATGGACCATGTAAGGAAAATTCAAGGTCAGCAAGGAGAAACATCTAAGTTGCTTATAGAAGCTCAAAATGAATAGGTTCAAATTTATGCTGAAATTGAAAATATGAAAAAGGAGTTGGATAGTGTTCGATCCCAAACTTTTGACGATCTTTGGAAGGCCCGGGAAGAAGAAGAGTCTAAATAGGAGATCAGAAGGTTGAGCTCAGAAATAAAAAATTCCCTCAGAGAAAGAAGTCAAATAGAGGAAAGCACAAGAGCAAGAGAGGCTCAGTTTAACTAGGAGCTAGCTGACACACGAAGGTTTGAAGCCCTCCCAATAATGAGGAAGCTAATATCCACACATTGGGAATGAATCATAGTTGTCATTTCCATTCTCGAGCCAAATTTACAATTCTTAAGAGATGTTCAGGAATTGAATGCTAAGGTCGGTCTGATGGCCAATCATTTTATGCAAAAATGCTCACCTCGAGTGGTAGAATTGCAAAGTTTCATTTCTAATTTGTGCATAGCCACTAATAAGGCCCTAAAGAGTGTGGGGATTCTTGATTAGAGGGTCACCTCTATCAAAGCTAACAAGATCATCAACTGTCACAAGGTAGCAGCAAAGTGCAAGGATTTCCAGTCAACACCAAACAAATGGATCAATGAAATCAAGAAATATTTTGGTATCCTAGTTAACCGTGGGCTTCCCCCCCTTCTTTCACTAGATGGAGATGCGCTAACAATTGAGTGCATAATGGATGTGATTTGACGCAAGCCTCAAAATTCTATAGAACTCCCAAGTTCAAGTGCAACACCCATGGCTAATGATTTTGATTACGATATTTTTCCTCTTTCTTGACTCTACTATCACCTTGGAGTGGTTTCTTCTAGATGGGGATTTGTCTCTTTCAAAGAATTTTTTGAGCTGGAGAAAGCATATAAGCAGATCTATATCCTAATCCTACCGACTGATGCAGATTGGGAGGCACAGCATTCCTTTTTCCTCAAACTCCAAGAATTATCAGAGACCTAGGTTCATGCCTCGGCAAGTAAAGACCCCCTGTGAGTCGCCAGAACTATGAAGTATTTTTTCCTTGATCATTTTGATTTTCTCCTTGTACAATTTTTTTCAGTTTCAGATGAGCTCGTGCTCAAGTAGAGTTATCAGAAAGGTGTGTGCAATGTGCCACGTGGTAGTTGCATAGTTTTCATTTTTCACCTTCCTTTTGGGAGAGAGTCGGGACATGTGCCAACTCATCAAAAAATTTCTCAAGGAGCTATATTCATGAGCTTGAAAGTTTTCACCTGTTCGACATATCATCTCTTCACTATAGGTAGATTACACTTCTTATGAAGCAATATCTTTTGGGAGTTTGATGTAGCTTTTTGGCCTTAAGTGATATATTTTGGGATGGAAGCTTTGAGTTGGTATCCTTGGGTGATGTGATTGGTCAATTGGACCTTTTTCCAATCTTTTTTCTAGGATTTGATCATTTAAATACCTCTATCTTTGCTAAATATTTGAAAAACATTAATGTAGTAGTTGAGAATTGATGAGCACAAATTGTTGTGAACTAACTAAATATCTATGATCAGATCATGTGTTATCAAATTCCAACATCTAGCAGTAATTACTTTTGTGTTTTGGCAGCTATTTCCTCTTTCTGTAACTATGAAAGAGAGGGGGTGACAGATAAAAGGGTTGGATTCCAAGTTTTAATTTCCTTTGCTAAGGAAAAGTTTCTTTAGTTTTCTTAGGATATAGAACTACTTTTAGGAGTAAAAGTTTCAGAACTACTTTTCCCTAGCATGTTATATATTTTAAAGCTTAAACTATTTTTGAATTGGCATCTGACCTCTATTTTAAAGTTCATTTCATATTTAAAGCATGAAATATTGAGGAGAAATCTTTGAGATTGTGCATGTATGGCCTTTATCAAGCTTTCTTTCTTTGTGCTTTCATTCTGAATGAAACACTGTGTCTTACAAGCTCAATTTGAATAGTTTAAGTGGTTGATTTCTATGTTGTATGCTTGTATAGTAGAATGATAACTTGTGAAAACTGGACTATGTCATTGGACTTCTCTATTTTTTTGAAGGGTTGTTTTTTTTATATTATGTTGTATTAGGAGGAAGAGTTTATGCAATTTTTGAATGTTTTTCTGTCACCCTTAGAAATATTTATGTTTGATCAGACCTTAATGAACACTTCCTATGGAAATATTTAAAATTTTGCACTATGCTTGTTGTTATCCTTTGATGTTTATTCTATTTTCAACAATGAGGGGTTGTGGCATTCTGTGTCTAATTATATCACTCATAGGAATGATTGGGTTTGAAATGTTGTAAAAGAATTGGCACATTTCCATTTTATGTTTTTTGTTTACATTTCCTTCTACCCTTTTCTCCAAACCCCAAAGAAGAGTTGTATTTCTATAAAAATCTTGGAGGTATTCAATGAGGCACAAATTGGTCCCCCACTCACTGAATTTCCCATAATACTTTCAAAGAGGCACAAGCTTTGATGATCAACACTAACATTGGTTGCTATGTCACCTTTTGCTTCAACATTTCAAAACTTCTTTGTGCTCCAGATGTCCACTTAAAATCTTTCCTATCTCCTCTCATTGTTTTTTTCATGGGTGTGCAAATGCTACTAAAGCTCCTAATGAATTTCTAGTAGAAACTTGCTAGTAGATGAAATGATCTTACCTCCCCAATGTTTACTTGTGTAGGCCAATCAAAAATTGCTCTAACCTTCTCAGGTTCCATCTTCAATCCTTGAGAAAAAATGATAAAACCCAAATACACCAACTCTGTCTTCATAAAGCTACGCTTCTTGATGTTTATCAACAAATTTTCCTCCCTCAGCCTCTATAATACTTGTTTGATGTGCCATAAATTTTCTTCCCTAGTCTTACTAAATATTAGAATATCATCCAAATAATCAATAACAAACTTACCCAAAAAAAAATTAGTACCTCATTCATCAACCTCATGAAGGTGTTAGGTGCATTGGTCAATCCAAAAGGCATCACTAACCACTCATAAAACCCTTCATTAGTCTTAAATGCAGTCTTCAATTTATCTCCTTCTTTGATTCTGATTTGGTGACATCCACTCTATTGGTCAATCTTTGTGAAATACTTTGATCCACTCAAATAGTCCATAATGTCATCCATCCTTGGCAATGGGAATCTATACTTGACTGTGATCCTATTGATTGCTCTTAAATTTGTACACATCCTCCACTCTCCATATTTCTTTAGTTCCAGTACAATAGGTACCGCGCATGGGTTTAAGCTCTCTCTAATCAATCCCTTCTTCAATAATTATTCTCTTTGTCAGTTCAGTTCCATATATCTACAGGTGTCATCATGTGTGCCACTTTGTTAGGAAAAATTTCTCCAGGTATTAGATCTATATGATGATTGATGCTCTGTAATGGTGGTAATCCATCTGGTACATTCTCTGATATGATAGCCTAATAATTTGTTAATAGTTATATTTTTTTTTCTACAATGGATCTTCATCCTTTATTGTTGAATCCCTTATCTCCTAATTATTGCACTTCTTTGGAATCAATTCAAAACACATGTTCCCATGCTTCAATATTTCCATAAACTTCCTTCCATCTACCAAACATATTCTAGCAATGCCACAAACTTCTCTTTTTTTATCTTCTCCTAAAGGTATCAATATATTGCCATTTGAATTCATAGTATAGGTATTCTTTCTTCCATCATGAATTTATTTCCTATAACATTTCCATGGCCTTCCTAATAATAAATGGCATGCATCTATGGTCATAATATCACACAACACTTCATCATTATATGATCCTATATGAAATTTCACCAAACACTGCTCACTTACCAATATCTTATGTTCATCCTAAATCCATGTTATCATGTAGGGATTTAGATGTTTCAATATCTTCAATTTCAACTTGGTTCCCATCTCTTCTAAAACTAAATTATTGATACTACCGCTATCAATGATAACTTTACATACCTTTCCTCTTGATTGACACCTTATCTTGAAAAAATTCTTCCCTTTGGTGGCTCCTCACTCACTTCTTCATGCATCAAATATCTCCTCATTATTAATGACTCTCCCTTCTCTGGTTTCCCAACTAAATTAGGGGATCCAACAAGTTCTTCATCCACATAAGATGTTCTTCCAGTGTTCTTAGTCCTCTTGCTAGTGCTTCCCTCATGACATTCAAATGTTATGTGTCCCTCATCTCCACACTTGAAACAAGTTCCTTTGAATGGTATCTTCTCAGATCTTCCTTCATCTCTAAACTATATCCATCATTGTGGTAGGGATAATGACCTCCTTTGTCACTGCAATAGAAATTTAAGTCCTCTCTTCCTCTACGGTATGAATTATTGTCCTCTTCACTGTGGTAGGGTTTTCCATCCTTGTTTTGTTCCACATATGGTCTTCTCTCTATATTGTGATCTACCTCTTAGGGATCTTCCTCTTACACTTCTCATTATTTGCTCAAACTTCTTGTTCAACTTTTCCTCTATCTTCAACACAAATTGGTATGCTTCCTCAACTATTGTCATCTTAACTAGGCTCAACTCTTCTTGGATTTTTGTTCTTAGTCCATTGATGTACCATGCAACCTTTTCCTTGCTTTCTTCACTATGTCCAGCTCTGATGATCATCTTTTAAAATTCCTCAGTATACTCCTTAACAAACTTCTCCTTTTTCCTCAAATTTTGTAATCTTTTCAACAATTCAAGCTCATAATGAGCAGGTATAAATTGATTCTTTAAATTTGTTACCATCCTATCCCACTTCATGATTTTCTCCTTTCCCCTTCTATACCTATCCAATTGAACTTCTTTCCACCAAGAATGGTTTGTAGTCTCACCGATCAGCAAGACTGGTATGAAGTTGATGTAGAGTGAGTAGGGGAAGCCTTCACTTAGATGAACAAACAACCAACTTGCCTCAGCTCTCTCAAATACTCTTTAAGTGGACCTTACCAATCCACTTCCAAACCAAGGAGATAGACTTACTTTCCATAGGAGTTTTCAAAAGTAGGATCCTCAAACTAACCTATGAAACATTTGGGACACCTTCACCATACCAAAAAATGACAAACAACACAAGGTTTCAAGGAATGATCTTCATTTTCCCATCGCTCCAACATCTGACCTAAAAACAACTTATAGGTCTCCAAGGTAGGCAGTCACAAAGAACTCCTATAAACACCCACTCTTGCAACTATACACATGCACAACCCTGAAGACACCTTCAACAACTCATCAAAGTTTAGTAACACCCAACAAGAGGGCTCAAAGCACTAAAAATAGTTCACAACTCATCAACCTCCAATTAGGTCTGTCATCCTTACAGCCTACCAATCTAGGACAGTCACTATAGAATCCACCTAAACACAAGACCTAGACAACAAGAATTGGTTTTGGACTCCACCAATGGATTACTTTTAGACCCTAAAACCCCAGGGCATGACTCTTTACCAAACCTTCACAATAAGACACATTTTCCACACCACAAGGAGGCCTAAATGGTTAATTTCCAACAAGAATCAAAGCTCCAAAGCACACCCCAACTCCCCTGAGCCTCAAAGTTGATTCTTAGAACATAATTTCACTTATTTCAACCATTCTCAACTCAATCCCTCAATACTTTTATGACAAATCAATAAAACACAAAAAATTAGCATCTAACTAGGCTTGTCACATGGAGATGCCAAGCATAGGGTTGATCAAAATATGCACTAGAACCCCTTCCATCCTCCAAGACCTTTAATAATATGAAGTACATGATATTCCTCACCTTCCCACCAAAAATCAGGCCATGAGCAAGAGGAGAAGGCGAGTTAGAGAGCTTTTTAGACCAAACCTTGATTTTGAAGGTTTTCTAGACCACTCTTAGTAAAATACAGATATCTCTTTCAATTCTTAATGAAAAATGATCAAACCACCACAAGAATAAAGGTAGGTCAATCCTCTATTGACCCATTATGGTCTCCTACCTGTACAATATGTAATACGTCCATACCATGCATTTTAGCAGCAATTTTACACACATAAAATGAAGAAAAACGTGGTTTCTTTTTTTTCAAACTTTCTCCAAACTTCACCATCAAAATGCCTCAACCAAAAGAGGCCTATTTCAACCTTTGAAACCTATTTCCAATTCCCTCCAATTGATTTTTGAATTATTTGGACATTGAAAACAACTGATTTTTAAAATATTCCAAACTAGACTCGTAATTGCCTAGTTAAGGAAATTTATACTACTCCCAAGAAGCCCAATTACAATGAACATTTAAATTTTTTTAAAACACCACAAAACACATAAAAACATCAAGAAGACTCCCCTCAAATACCTGGTTGCACCAAGGCATCTTAATTCCTTAACTTTCCTAGATGCACCAAGTTCACATGGTGAGGAAGGAGACCTTGTTATTACATAAAAACTTAATAACAAACCTAAAAACATATTACAAAGCATTCAATATGGTCCTTAGGACCTTATTACATCTTTTTTTTTTAAAAAATCAAACAAAAATCCACACAAGGCCTCAAAGAAGCATGGAGTCCCCAAGGTGGCCCTGCACCATGCACTCGGGGTGGAAGAGATCTCCAGTACCACCTAAGATCAGTTGCTGCAGAGTAGTACCATGTTGTAGGATGTCTTCTTCACTCATGCAAGTGGAATCTTTAGGTGGAAGGCCCTGCCATTTAACGAAATACTCATTATATACATTTTTCCTTGTCCTTTTTACCTCCTTGGTGTCTAGAATGGCTTCAAGCTTCGAGGGTTCAGATGGTGGAAGGTCCTGTACCCAATCTTCATCAGTTTCCAGACTTGAACCTACATCCAAAGATTCCTTAAAGGGGTAAAAATTAGCAACATTAAAAATGGGTGAGATAGCCACTCTAGGAGGGAGTGCTATCTCATATGCATTTTTCCCAAATTTATGAATAATCTTGCAAGGGCCTATTTTTTTCATTTGCATCTTGGTGTATTTTCCTTTAGGAAATCTCTCCTTCTTCAAGGAGGAAAAAACTAGATATCCCACCTTGTATTGAACATTCCTTCTCCTCAAATCTGCCCTGTCTTTATATTGTTCCACACTCTTCTTGAGATTTTCCTTCACTTGATCATGGATAGACTTCATGTCTATGGAAAACTCTTGTCCTTCTGCACTCCTCTTCTACATTCCTTTTAGATCTCTCAACTCCAAGATTCCCCTTGGGTTCATCCCATACACAACCTCATAGGGAGTTTTACCAATGCTTCTATTGATGGAGTCATTATAAGCATACTCTTCTTGCCCGACAACACCAAATCCTATCAAGAACACCATGTTCCTTTTTCAAACACCTTAAAATATTACCAAGTTATTTATTAACTACCTTTTTTTGTCCATTAATTTGGGGATGGTAGGCAGAACTATATTGCAAATTAGTTCCCAACTTTATCCACAAGGTCCTCCAAAAGTGACCTATAAACTTGGAGTCCCTATCGGATACAATGCTCATAGGAATGCCATGCATTCTCACAATCTCCTTGAAAAACAGACCTGCAATATTAGAGGCTTGCATCACTAGTGCATCTACAAGGAATAAAATGTGCCATCTTGCTGAATCTATCAACTACTACAAACACACTATCCCAAGACAAAATCCATACTTATGCTCTCCCAAGGCCTACTTGGGATTGGTAGAGGCTGATAAAGACCAGCATTTGAAGTGGTCCCTTTTGCTCTTTGACATATGGTGCAAGTTTCCACAAACCTTCTCACATCCATCTACATTTTAGGCGAAAAGTAGAATCTCCTAACTTGCTCCAAAGTTTGGTCAAGTCCAAAGTGCCCTCCAAGACTGCCACTATGCTTTTCCTTTATTATATTATCCCTTATAGAGCACTTGGGAATGCACAATTGAGCCCCTTTAAACAATAGACCATCTTGCAAAACTTAATTAGCATAATCACTGTGAAAAGAATAAAAAAATTGAGAACAAGTTCTTCCAAAGAAGGCTCAAAATATACATCCTCCTTATACATACCTTTGAGAGCTTCTATGCCAACACTTTGTAGTTGCACTTCTTGAACCATCATGACCCTTCTACTAAGGGAATCTGCAACCTTATTAGCTTGCCCCTTCTTATGTTTTATGGAGAATGTATATGCTTGTAGGTATTCAACCCACTTCATGTGTCTTTGGTTTAATTTTTCCTATCCATTCAAGAAACTAAGAGCATGGTTGTCAATGAATACTATAAACTCCCTTGGTAACAAGTAGTGCCTCCACTTCTTTAAAGCTTGGACCATAGCATACAATTCAAGATCATATGAAGAGTACTTTCTTTTGGATTCATTTAGTTTTTCACTAAAAAATGCAACTGATGTGCCCTCTTGACTCAAAACAACACCTATTGCTTGATTACTTGTATCACATTCAATAGTAAAACATTTATTAAAATTAGGAAGAGCAAGGATAGGTTGTTGTGATACCTTTCTTTTCAAGTACTCAAACCTTTCATTTGCTTCATTGGTCCATTGAAACTTACCCTTCTTCTCTCCTTTGATTGTATCAATGATGGGGGCACAAATATGGCTGAAACTCTTGATGAACTTCCTATAGAAGCTTGCAAGAACATGGAAGCTCCTCACATCACCCACTAATCTAGGTGTTGGCCAATTAAGAATAGCCTCAACCTTTGATGGATCCATTTTCAAACTGCCTTGTGAGATAACAAACCCAAGGTAGACCAATTATTCTATCATAAACTCACATTTTTACAAGTTGATCAACAACTTTTCTTCATACAGCCTTCTTAAAACTCGTCCAAGATGCTCCAAATGCTCCTCCTTGGTCCTGCTAAGGACAAGAATGTCATCCAAATAAACCACAACAAATTTTCTAATAAAAGGTTTCAATACCTCATTCATTAGCCTCATAAAGGTACTGGGAGAATTAGATAAACCAAAGGGCATTACCATCCACTCATAAATACCTTCATTAGTCTTGAAAGATGTCTTCCATTCACCCCCTTTAAGAATCCTAATTTGGTGATACCCACTTTTCAAATCAATCTTTGAAAAGTAGCGAGCTCTTGCTAGACAATCCATAAGATCCTCCATCCCTGGCATAGGAAACCTATATCTGATGGTTATCCTATTTATGGCTTTTGAATCAGTACATAATCTCCATTTACCATCCTTCGTTGGCATAGTTGGAACATCACAAGGGCTTAAACTCTTCCTCACTAGGCCCTTATCCAACAACTCTTGCACTTGCTTTGCTATCTCTTCATTTTGGGTTGGTGTCATCTTGTAGGAAGCCTTATTGGGAAATGTAGCATCTGGTATTAGGTCATTATGGTGGCTGATATCTTTGATTGGAGGCAGGGAACTAGGAAATTCATCCACTACAATCTCCTTATACTTCTCCAACAAAGTTTGGACTTCACTAGGTATGGGTTTCTCTTTGTTTGAGGACAAAAAAAACCTGCATTTTGGATTAACAACCAAGGAAAACCCTAGACATCCCTCTTCCTTTAAAGTCTTCAAAAACTCTTTCTCACCTACCACCATGATGCTAGACCCAAGTTTTTTATCTACTCCCTCATCCAATAAGGGGTTTATAGTTAAAGTGTGTCCATCTTTTGTTATTGTGTAGGTGTTCTTCTCCCCATCATGTTGGGCTTTCCTATCATACTGCCAAAGGTGTCCTAAGAGAAAATTGAAAGCATCCATGGGGGTAACATCACAAAAAATTCTGTCCTTATACTCCCCAATCTAAAATTCCACCAAACATTGCTCATTAACAAGCACTTGTTGGTCCTTATTCAACCATAACACTTGATATGGGGTAGGGTGAGGAATCTCCTTTAGTTTTAATTTCTCAACCAATTCAAGAGACACTAAATCATCAGTAGAACCAGAGTCTACAATTACCTTGCATACCTTCACATGAGATTTGCATGAAGTCCTAAACAAGGACTTTCTCTGTGTTGGCTCCTTGGAACTTGGCACCTTGAGAATTTTTCTTCTCATCATCAAGCTCTCTCCAAATTTAGGATCAGTAGGTCTAGAGGGTGAATTTACACTTTTTGCATCCTCCTCTTGCACCAATTGGTTCCTCCTATCTCCACCTTGAGAGTTTGAAGCTTTCTTTTTAGGACACTTGAAAGATGGGTGCCCAAATTCATCACAAGTGTAGAACCTTCCAGAGAATTAATTGGAACCTCTTCCATTGAACTTGCCCCTTCCATTAGACCTCCTACCTCTGAATCCTCCTCTCGATTCTTGAATTTGTTCCTCTTTTCCACTTGACTCCCCTTGTTGCCTTTGTGATTTGTTTCTACCACCAAAATTGCCTCTTCCCTTGGAATTTCTACCTCTACCCCTTCCTTGCTGCTCTTTCTTTCTTCTTAACTTCTCCTCTACCTTGCATGCTACTTGGAAGCACACTTCCACTATCTTAGGTGTCACAAGACTCATCTCATCTTGGATTTCAAACCTTATTCCATTCAAATATCTAGCCACTTTCTCCTTGTCATTCTCTACATGGCCACACCTCATACTAAGTTTGTGAAATTCCTCAGTATAGGTTGCCATATTCATATCCTTTTTCTTTAGGATTTGTGGCCTCTGAACACCTCAACTTCATGATTTGCAAGCATAAATTGTGCCTTCAATATGCTCACCATTTTGTCCCATGAGGAAATCATATTCTTTCCCTCTTTCACTGTTTCTCCTTGTTAGTAATTCCACCAAGTCAAAGGAACCCCATTCAACTTGGTATTTGCAAATTTAACCTTCTTATCTTCTACCATCTCCTTATATTCAAAGTAATTATTCAAGGCATCAATATATAGTAGTGCCTCAACATTCATCTTTCACCCATACATTGGAATGCTCATCTTCACTTTGGTGGCTTCTGCTTTAATGGTCTTCAAGGCTCTAATGAACCTTTTCTCTTTAGGAGGAATCTCCTCTTCTATATGGTTTTCCTCTCCACCCTCTACCTCCTCCTCTGAGCTACTCTCTTCGTCAACATTCCCTTTCCTTCTCTTTAAGGCCTTTATTCTATCCCTCAAGGCCTTCATCTCCCTTACCACAACAAACCCACCTTTTGGAGGCATCTTCCTTTATTCACCACAACCTCCAATTTTCTTCACAAAATTTCAAATAAAATATTGGATCTGATACCACTCTGAAGCAGAGTGAGCAAGGGAAGCCTTCACTTAGATGACCAAACAACCAACTTGCCTCAACTTTCTCAAATACTCTTTAAGTGGACCTTAGTACTAATCCACTTCCAAACCAATGAGATAGACTTACTTTCCATAGGAGTTTTCAAAATCAGATTTCTCAAATTGACCTAGTAACATTTTTGACACCTTCACCATATGAAAACATGACAAACAACCCAAGGTTTCAAGGAACACTCTTCATTTTCCCATCGCTCCAACATCTGACCTAGAAACACCTTATAGGTCTACAAGGTAGGCAGTCACAAAGAACTCCTATAAAAACCCACTCTTTCAACTTGACACATGCACAACCCTGAAGACACCTTCAAAGACTCATCAAAGTTTAGCAACACCCAATAATAGGGCTCAAAGCAGTAAAAACAATCTACAACTCATCAACCTCCAATTAGGCCTGTCATCCTTGCAACCTGCCAATCTAGGATAGTCACTATAGAATCCACCTAAAAAAAAGACCCAGACAACAAGAATTGGTTTTGGATTCCTCCAATGGATTAATTTGAGACCCCAAAACCCCAGGGCATGACTCTTTACCAGACCTTCAGAATAAGACACATTTTTCACGCTACAAGGAGGCCTAAATGGTTGATTTCCAACAAGAATCAAAGCTCCAAAGCACACTCAAGCTCCCCTAAGCCCAAAATTTGATTCTTAGAAAATAATTACACTTGTTTAAACCATTCTCAACTCACTCCCTCAAGACTTTTACCACAAATAAATAAAGCACATAAAATCAACATCCAACTAGGCTTGTCACATGGAGATGCCAAGCCTAGGGTTGATCAAAAGATGCACCATAACCCCTGTCATCCTCCAAGGACATCAAGAACATAAATTACATGATATTACTCACCTTACCACCAAAAATAAGTCCATGAGAAAGAGGAGAAGGCGAGTTAGAGAGCTTTTTAGACCAAACCCTAATTTTGAGGGTTTTTTAGACCACTCAGTAAAATGCAGATATCTCTTTCAATTCGTAATGAAAAAGGACCAAATCATCACCAAAAGAAAGTTAGTTCAATCCTCTATCAACCCATTATGGTCTACTAACTATATAGTATGTAATATGGCCATACCACGCATTTTAGCAATAATTTTACAGACAAAAAAATGAAGAAAAATAGGGTATCTTTTTATTCAAACTTTCTCAAAAATTCACCATCAACATGCCTCAACCAAAAGAGGCATATTTAAACCTTTGAAACCTCTTTCCAATTCCCTCCAAATGATTTTTGAATTATTTGGACTTTGGAAACAACTGATTTTTAAAATATTCCAAGCTAGACTCCTAATTGCCTAATTAAGACAATTTATACTACTCCCAAGAAGCTCAATTACAATGAAAATTTAAAGGTGTTAAAACACCACAAAACACATCAAAACATCAAGGAGACTCCCCTTAAATACCTAGTTTCACCAAGGCATCTTAATTCGTTAACTTTCCTAGATGCACCAAGTTCACATGGTGAGGAAGGAGACCTTGTTATAACATAAAAACTTAATACCAAACCTAAAAACCTATTACAAAGAATTCAAGATGTCCTTATGACCTTATTACATCATGAAAAACTTTGAAATCAAACTAAAATCCACACAAGGCCTCAAAGTGGCATGGAGTCCCCAAGGTACCCCTGCACCAGAAGTCTCACCGATATCTGTAAGAGTGGTGTGAGGTCTCGGCGATACAATCTTCCTATAGTACTTTGCATCAGAGAGACTCTTTGATATCAATGTAAGATAAAATATGTCTCCTTGATGTCATATGTTACCTCAATATAGTGAATGCATACGATCATAGCATAAATAAAAGATTAATAAAGTATGACTATAGTGGAAAACAATATTGCACATTTTCACCGAGGAGGTAAATGCAAAGGGAATTTAAAAGTGGATAATTATTTTACTTGAGAGAGCATAACAAGTAATATTTATAAATACATTTTTCACCAAAGGAGATATGAAATCAAGTAAACATATTTTGTGAAAAAGTGAATATTGCCAGCAAAGGAATTAAAGTTTATTGTGAAATAATTTTCATAGGATACAATGGTAACGAAGATTAAAGTATTTTAATTTCCTCAAGGCAATTAATTATAAAATATAATGAGGAGTTGTAACCGACACATAGTGAAGGATCACAACCATTGAAGATATAATGTATATATGCCAAATGAAATCTAATGGATCATTATTAGAAGTAGGAGGTTAGGTAGTTGGATAGTGTGAACTGTTGTTGAAACAAAACATCATGCTTTATATTGTAAAATCTTTTGAAATTATATAATGGAGAAGAATGCATAAATTTTTTGATCTAATTACGGTGTTAATTGTTTGTTGAATTTATTAAAGATATTATCCCATTGTCTCCAAGGTTGTAATTTCCCTATTATTAAAATTGATGTATCAAGAATATTTTCAATTTATCAAAGCTCACTTGTTACTCTTGTGTGGTTCAATTAATTGGCTCCTTCAAGGAAGGATTAAACTCTTTTAATTAATCATAGTAATCTCGAAAAAGGACATTTGGATCAATAAGAAGAACTTGATAATTGCATCTTCGCACGTTTATGCCAGGCTTAAACTCATAAAAGTGCCAAACAATTTGAATTGTATCCATAAATATGACTCACATATCATACAAATCTTGACTCCTTTAGCCCAACAGAACTACGCACTAGCCACACCAATTCCATTCTAGAATTTCATAAAATCTTATTTAAAATATTCACATCTCAAATTTCAATATGAGTTGTTAGTAAGCTTTCATCTCTCCACTTTCAATTGCCATCATGGATAGATTGCTAAGATAGGAAACCCACAGTTTAATTCTACCTCATTTGCATAGGTATACCCGCCTTGGTCTGGTAGAGTCTGAAGAGAAGAAGATTCAATTGCATTAATTGGTCTTGTAAGTTATCCAAAAATATTGTGAGATCTTGGAAACCTCTCATGGTTCAAACCTGCATTTTTGAGACCTAATAGTTTGGTGACTTCGTTGGGGACTATTTTAGAATATCTGGTTGAAGACCATCATATAGAGTCATTGAAGAGATTCATAGTTGAAAATTTTGAGGAAAAGTGATTCCACTGGGGAAAATAAATAACAATTTCAAAATCCATTTCATTTTCCTACTTTTGGAAAAGTAGGTGGCAACTCTGGCAAAAACTTGATGAAGAATGCACCGAAATTATGGAACTACAACATTTCCAATCAGAGATAGAAGTTATAGGTTGAAGTATGCATAATAATTATTCTATGCCCCATACACATTATGGTGCAATTGAGAATTTTGGTAATGGAGGCAATGCATATTATTCACAGTAGGACATTTATGCACTACACTCGTCAAACCAAATGAATACTTATCCTCTATTTCCTGGAAAAAGATCAATGATCTACCAAAACCCATATGGCCCTCCAAATTTTGTCTTAGCCATTGATAAACCATTTAGCTGCAGTAATATCCAAGGCTACCCAAATCCTTATCCTTGCAAACTGACATAACTATTGAAGCACATCCCTAAATTTCATGGAGAATGGGGTGAATCAGCTTGTGAGCATATAGAGCAATTTTGGGATTTCATTTTGGACTTTTGAATTTATCCAAAGGATGTCATTATGAGATTTTTTTCAAGATCTTTAAGGGACAATGCAACATAATGGTTTATAAGCTTTCCCATGCAAAGTATATCTTCATGGGAGGATCTCAAAGGAGTATTCCTAATCCATATTTTAGAGACATTTTTGGTATAAAGAGAAATAAAGGAGAATCTGTACATTCCATATTCGACATATTGTTTATTATCTAGTGGAAGATACATGTCTGTTGAATAATTCATGAGAATATATGACCTTGATTTAGTTAATTGGAATGAGTCAGCAAGGCCAACCACTA
>VDFB02390446.1:0-21038 GCA_007258455.2 Sequoia sempervirens | reverse complement strand
AGGAAATCTGGGAAGCTCCTCCTTACAAATCCCAGGAAGATACTTGTGGGATAAGATCCTAGCCCAACTATGATCCTGTTCCACACACCACCTCCAATAAAGCTTTGCAGCCAAAGCTAACCCAGACCAAGTCACCTTCCGTAAACCAAGACCCCCCACCTGCCTTGGGCTACAAACAACATCCCACTTAACCAAGCTCCATTTAGATGAGGACAAGCTACCCGCCCATAAGAATTGTCTAGCCAGAGAGTCCATCTCCTTCACAAACCCAGAAGGAGCAACCTGTAACATGCACCTATAAATAGGAAGAGCCTGCACCACAGACTTAAGCAAAAGCACCCGTCCAGCAAATGACAACCATCGGTGAGTCCAATGACTAACCTTTGCATGAAACTTGTCCAAGATATTCTGCCATGACTCCCTGGGAAGTCTACCAAAAGAGATAGGAATCCCCAGATAGGTTAAAGGGAGAGAATCAATCTGGAACCTCAAGATATGAGAAATCCTTTGCTGTATTGGTCGTGGAGTATTAAAAAAGAAAATGGAGGATTTTTCCTCATTAATCCTTTGCCCAGCTGCAGCAAGATAGATATCCAAGGCCTTGTGAAGACATGAAGCTTCGCTAATCTTGGCAAGACCCATCAAAGCCGTATCATCCACAAATTGCAAGTGAGACTGAGGAGGCAAGTCATTTCCCCACTTCCACCCCTGAATCAAACCCAACTCCACATTACACTTCACCAGCCTACCCAGACCTTCTGCCAGAAGAATAAATAAGTAGGGAGAGACAGGATCCCCTTGACGAAGACCCCTGGAAGCACTAAAAAGAGCAGTAGGCTCCCCATTAATCAACACCGAGAATGAAGTGGAAGTAACACAGCTCATCACCCATTGGATCCATTCCCCAGCAAATCCAAAAGCTGAAAGAATTTTCCGCAAAAAGGACCACCTCACTCTATCATAAGCCTTTGCCATGTCAAGCTTGATGAACATAGCCTTTTCTTTTGAGGATGCCATCAAATGAATGGTTTCCGTTGCAATGACCACCCCATCCAATATTTGGCGATCCTCCACAAAACCACTTTGTTCCTCAGAGATAAGACCACTGAGCCATTTCTTCAACCTTTCAGCTATTATCTTGGAGATGATTTTATACACCACATTACAAAGAGAAATGGGACGAAATTGATTCAAACGATCCGCCCCTTCACATTTGGGAATGAGAGCAAGGAAAGTAGAGTTTAAAGCCCGAAGCATCTGCTTGTTTACCTGAGACTCACGCACCACCTCCAACAGGTCCAACTTAATGATGTCCCAAAATTCTTGATAAAATTCCACTGGAAACCCATCAGGACCTGGGGCTTTCCCTTTCTTCATCTGAAAAACAGTGGCCTCTAATTCCTCCATCAAGATATCTTGCAAAAGATACTCATTCATCTCCCTAGTGACCAAAGAGGGAATACAAGCCAAAACTTGGTTTTCTTCCTCCGAAACATCTTGAGAGTCCTCCCGAAATAAAGAAGCATAGAACTCAGAAGCTTCTCTAGAAATATCCTACAAGGAAGATAGTTGCTCACCCCTATCATTCACCAGAACAGGTATAGAATTACCATGCCTCCTAGCCTTCACCGAGTTGAAGAAAAATGCAGTGTTCTTATCCCCCTCCCGTAACCACTCAACTCTAGCCTTCTGCTTCCAAAAAATTTCCTCACGCAGCTCACACTCCTCCAAAGCTTTCCGGGCCTAGGCCTCTTCCCTGAGTAAGTCTTCAGAAAGACCACCCTCCCTTATCTCCCGAGTGATGACATCCAAGACGGCTTGTGCATCATCCTTAGCATGAAAAATATTGCCAAAGTAATGCCTATTCCACCTTTTAAGTTGATATTTTACATACTGTAGCCGCTTAGAAAAGGAATACATGGCAGTGCCAAAAGCAGGTCTTCCCCTCCGCCACCAATCAGCCATATGCACCTGTAAAGAAGAATCTCTTAACCACATAAGTTGAAACTTGAAAGTAGGGGACCGAGCCACCCAAGCAGAAGAAGCAGAAAACTTAATAGGCCAATGGTCCAAACCCCTCCAGTCAAGAATCTCAGAGTCAGAAGACAGCCCTCCGCCAACCCAGAAACAAGACACCAAGAATCGATCAAGTCTCTCCGCAATACAATTCTCCCCCAATCTCCTATTGTTCCAAGTAAACTTCCCATTTCGAGGCTTAATGTCAACCAGGTTCAAAGCAGAGATGCTATCATGAAAAAGGAAAGCAGAAGGTTCCAGTCTCGCAACACCACCCTTCTTCTCATCTATCTCAACAATAGCATTGAAATCCCCTGCAACAATCCAAGGGAACAAAGGAGCTAGGCTCCGAACATAACTAATATGAGACCACAATAACTTCTTACCAGGAAAATCAGTAGGCGCATAGATGTTTGAGAGAAGAATAGTTTCCCCCAACTCCAGACTTGAAACAACCACAGAGATCAAGGACTTGGAGGACACCCACCAAAGCGGGCGAATCTTCAAAGGATTCCACAGGCAAGCCACCCCACCTGCATTACCATGAGCCCCAATACATTGGAAACTACCCCGCACCCAAAGTTTAGGCATCATCCCCATCATACCTTCAATAGTTAACTTAGTCTCCTGAAGAAAAAGAACATCAGGAGAATGAGAACGCAACAAATCCCGAACAACTTTTTGTCGAGGGCCACTGTTCAAGCCCCTTACATTCCAGGAGAGGACATTCATTTTGGAGGATTAGAGAAATGTGAATCCAAAGTCTTTATAGACCCAGCCTCCACCAGAGACTCCCCCATCAACTTTAATTTCTCCAAATCCTTCTTTCTCCCTACTTTAGAAGACTTCTCTACAACCCCTTTCTTTAGGTCCTTCTGAAGAATTCCCAGTGAAGGAGAAGCCTTATTACCTTTTACCAGGCCTGCTCCCAATTTCACCAAAGGGCTAGAGAGCCCTCCTTCCCCTGACACCAACTCCACAGAAGGCTCAGGCCCCCCAAGTACCACCAGACTCAGGTCCGATTCCAACCGGACAGCCCCAACTTCCTAAGGAGTTTGGATGTGCTCTGGGAAACTGCCTTCTTGAACCCCTTCTGAAATACCGTGATCCACAATCAACAATCCCGGATTCACCTCCTGATGACCAAGGTCATCAAGCACCTCAAATCTATTATAGGAATCTCCATCCTGGCGATCCTTAAAGGTCCTCTTTTGGCCTCGATTCCTATTATGGGCCTTGGCGGGAATGAAACCCTCAGCATCCATAGCCTCAGTTGGCACTGTCTCCTTACCCTTGCCACCCTTTGGGGGGTTGCGAGGAGGTTGAGTTGACTGCATCCCTGGAGGTTTAAACTTTGGACATCTTCTCTGCAAATGCCCATATTCATGACAGAGACAACAACGAAAAGGCAAAGTTTCATAGTCAAGCTGTTGCAACCAAGAGCATGAGCCAACACGTATTTCCAAAGAGTCTGGGATAGGGTTATTCAAATCCATTTCAACACATATACGAGCAAAAGTCATTACCTTTCTGTCCAGAGTTTGTTGAGAAGGACCCACCGGTTTTCCCAGTAATGAAGCAACTTGATGCAATATGTCATTGTGCCAAAATTCCACTGGAAATCTAGGGAGGCGAACCCAAACCGGCACCCGATTCGAAAGCTCCTCTGAAGGATCAAAACCCGCATGCCATGGCTTAATGAATAGACCAACTTGGTTGTGGAAGTAAGGCCCACCTTCAAAAACTCTATTGCGATCCGCCATGCAATTAAATGTCACCATGAAATAGTTGTTGGCTAACAACATTATTTCCATCTCACCCTCGGGGGACCAAGAGTGATGCGCCCATGAATCCAAAAATTGGAGCGAAACCCTCATTCCCAAAAATTTGCATAGCAAAGCATGTTTTGAGAAATACTCGATGTCCTCCGCAATCGATTCAGGTTGGATAACCAGCACTGGCCTTTCCTTGGAACGTTCAAGGCACCCATTTGTCTTCGGAATACGAGAACCACCCGCATGAACAAATCCATCAGTACTTGAGTCATTTGAAAACAAAGTATTATTAAAAACTTTTGGAGAGCAAAATGGGGTCGAAGAACCAAGAGCAGCTCGAAAATCCAAAGGGGATTTGACCCCGGATGACTCCCCCTGAGCCATGCAAAAGCGGATCTCCAAACTTTGAGCAAGAAAACTGAAAAACCCACCCGCGGAGCCCGAATGAGGTAAGGATCGGACCAAAGGAGAACCAGAATCCACTTAAAAGTGGCAGCCGATAGAGAAGAACATAGCAAGGAGAAACCCCAGGAGAAAAAGCTTCTGCCCCAGCCGCAGCCCACACGCCAGGAGAATAGAGCACACCGGAAAAAGACACCACCCCTGTAACCTGAACACACCCCACCCACCAGCAAATACTACCCAGACGCAGAGAGAGGACATAAAATAAACATGCACAGAGGGCTTAAGCCCCTCATGCATGTCGCGGGCTTAATACTGTGGAGCCGCCTGACTAAATACCATCTATTCTACCCTTTCTAGCTCAAAATCTTAACTTCATGAATTTAACCCCCGTGGTCATGTGTAGGTGTTAAGGTTGAAGAAGAGCTTACAATTTTGAAGAAGTTGTAGTTTTAGACTATTTTTTTCTGTACTTTGTAAAAGACATTGAAAGTGTTTTCTTTTTTCATAATGTAAAATTTCCCTATTGGATAGATTGTAAAAGTCATGTGAAGGGTGTTAGAAATACTAGAATTGTATATTGTAAGAGAAAGAATTGTTTATGAGTGTGTATGGATCTATGTAATGTAAATTTAAAAAAAAAGAAGTTTTCTTTTGAAATATGAAACTTTATTATATTTTTACTTTGAAGATTAAAATAACTGTTGTGCTTTCAGTTTTGATAAGAAAATATAAGAAAGTCCATGATTTATTTTACCTTTGTATAAATTTTAAAAATTAGTTTAATATAATTGTGTTAGAAAATGACTGTATTCATATTTTACATGGAAAAAAATAGACAGCTACGTTATTTTGAAAATATGTTTAAATAGAATGTAATTTCTCTTCCATATACTTTTGCAATGATTTTAAAATATTATTATTTAATTTTTATTTTAAAAAAAAATAGAACTACCGTCTTATTTGATTTATGAAAATAAATTGTGAATTCATAACTTTGTGCAGATTTTATAGAAAGTAAAGAATAGTTTTTTTTTTCCGCTGCATTGTTTTGAATTCATACAGTATGAAGTTCCATTTTTGCGCAATAGTGGAACCCAGATTTGAGCCTTCCATTACTTACATACAAAAATGTGTTCATCTTTGGGATAGTTTCATATCTATGTAAGGAATCTTTGATATCGTAGATTTGATAAGAAAATAGTTAAAAAAAAAGAGATTAGATCATTTGGAAGATAGAAAAACTAAAACAAGATATGAACCCTTAATAACTGGTAATAGTTAATGATATCAAGTTTCCACAATCCATTTTGTTCTCTTTCAATGATTTCTGGATTAGATCGTGTGAGAATTTTTGCATTATCGTTTCGGATCATACTCCGTGATCCATCATCAGGATCAAAGCAAAGAGCTGAAGGAGAAAAAGAGAACTAGTAATAGATCAAACAATTTTTTTTTTTTCTCTTTCAACTCTTTGCTTTCATGCTGATGATAGATCACGGAGTGTGATTTGAAACGTTGATGGAAAAATTCTCACACGATCTAATCCAGAAATCATTGAAAGAAAACTGATAATAGATCAAAGAAAAAAAAAGATAGTTCAGGCCAGATAAATCTCCAATCCTTATGATTGAGATATTTGTAACACAAATAAAATCTCTGTAGAAACCAATGTGCCACCCTCTTCATGAAACGTGATTTGAAATTTAGTAACTAGAATATTTCGTCTTCCCTGCAAGTAGATCGCCCCATATGCAAGTGCAATCTTTGAATCCAAAAACAAATTTTATCCAAAAAAAAAAAAATATTTAACTTTTAGGTTTGCTTGAACTGTATGGAATCTGTAGATTAGTAATTAACTTCTGATCGTAGGAATAGATATGAATGAAGGCATTTAGGGCTCACGCCTTAGTGTTGAAAATATTTTCTTTAAATCCACATCATTTAGGCTTATGTTGACTATAATTTCCTTTTATTAGTTCTGGTTACATAGAATACTTATGCATTTTCCCAGAATGCATTTAACCGGCAGCATTGACCAATCACATTTCGCCATTTAACATGTTACTTATTTTTTTGTATAGTTTGAATTTGGAGAGCTATTTTATATACTGGAAAATTAGTATTTATCTATTTTTCTATTCGTCCGAAAGTAGCTCTTTATAAATCATTTTCATTTTAAAAATTTGGGAAAATGCTAACGCATAAATTGATTAAATAAATTTAAGCAAAGGCATTGTTTAAAAGTTGGCGGCTAGAGGTACGTAATCCAAGAATGTAGATTAAATGCATTAAAATATCAGAAAAATGTGAGCTTATAAAATGATTAAATAAATTTAAGCAAAGGCATAGTTTATAAACCGGGTGGGTAGACGTGACGAATGCATGAAACAAATTAAATGCATTGAATGGCATCTAGCTCGAGGTGAAGGCACTAGAATGGCTTAGAGGGCACGTGTGGCCAAGGTACTTTGGTAATTTAATATAGAGTTAAGTCACTTGCTATGCATTTCTATTACTTTGCGTGTGTTGTTTTTTGTGTTTTGTAAGCTCTTGTTCTAAGAGTTTGTAGCCACTGAGCAGGAGATGTTACAGTTGCAGGCTCTAGACCTAGAAACGAGTTACTTGAGATGATAATTTGTTATTTTTCACAGTTCCTTTCCATTATAGTGCATAATGAAGTCAGATTATAGTGCCTCTATCAGGTGGCCGAAAGCAGGAATTTTGTAGGCTGCAAGAGGCCATGACCGACAAATGAGAAATGAACGGTTTGAGGTCAAGAGGTAACTTTCATTGTTTTCTCTATTTGATACTTGGTGAAAATGCATTACAGCATTCTTTATAATTTTGATTATAAATTGTGATTTTAAACTACTTTAGTATTATCTATTCAAATTTCTTGTTGAAATGCGAAGGTTTCATCTGCGTTTGATAGGAATTATGTAGAAACCCTCTTGTACATTTTACTTCATGCATGTGAGCCCTAGTTTGTATATTTTTGATTACTGCAAAGCAGTCCCATAAAGAGAGCTTTGGAACCAAAATTATGTCAACGTATGCGATAATGAGAGCTTTCGAACAATGAGTCGACAATGTGTTGCTTTGAGCTTTTCCATTGTCATCAAAGCATAAAGGATAGAGGGATTTTGTTAAAAGTCATGGTTATAGAGTTTTCTTCTATAGTGCTTTAAGGCATTCTTATACTTTGATTATAAATTCTTATTTTAAACTACTTTTAGTATTATCTATCCAAATTTGTTGTTGAAATGCAAAGGTTTCATCTACGTTTGATAGGAATTATGTAGAAACCCCTTGTCCATTTTACTTCATGCATGTGGAGCCCCTCTAGTTTGTATATTTTGATTGATCGCAAAGCCAGCCCCATAAAGAGAGCTTTGGAACCAAAAAATTATGTCAACGTGATATGAGCAGTGAGCTTCAACAATGAGTCGATGTAAAGGTGTTGCTTCTGGAGATTTTCCTCATGTTAATGCCATTAAAAGCGATAGAGGGATTTTGTTAAAAGTCATGTATATTGTCCCCGTGAGGCATAAATGCAAACAATGGGAGCATACAAAATAGGTGAACCGCTTGGACAAAATTCATCAAAGAAAAATCCATTATATATGATTATTTGTTTATATATTCATTCATTTTAGAATGAAAAATGGGAAACTAATACAACAAAGAGTTAGTTATAACCCCCAAAAAGAATCAAACCTGGAACAAAAGTAACATCCAAAAAATTGCGCTTTAAAGTACCTAATGCACTAGAGAATTTACCATAGTAGAATACAAATTTTCATTTGCACAGAGATAGAGAAAAGAATGCAGTAGAAACCTATTTTCTGCCAGCAAGCATTTAAATTCTGTCAGATGTCATGGTTACTGTTCTCATAGGTAGACATGTAAAATACGAAAGCATTTATAAGGCAAGTGAACTGTTTTACAAAACTCCTCAGGAAAATGGGCTTCCGGGGAATGCAATGAGTATTAAATCGGGACACCTTGACTTTCACATGTTAACTTTGGAATTTTTATGGAGTTGGTAGCTCTCATTTACTCTTCTTTCATCTGATATCTAATTAATTAGGTGGCTGTTAATTAGTCTTTAAATACATAATAATAAAAAGAAAGAAATAATTATAAATATCCTTGTGGACATTTTAATTATGGGTTGTGATTTGTACTTGCATGTAGATGGATTAAGCACTCAAAAGTCACAGTAAATGTAGCGTGCCAGCTAATAGGTCCATGTGACATTTCAGTCATGTTAAAGTAGTCAATTCCATATTTGTCATTTATCCTTGTATCATAAGATAACTAATTAATTAGGTAGTTGTTAATTAGTCTTTAAATACATAGTAATTAAGAGAAAGAAAAAATTACAATTATCCTTGTGCACATTTTACCTAGTGATCAAATTCAAGGAACAAACATACCAAGCAAACAACAATTTGAGATTTTGTAATTGGAAAACTTAGACTGAATGTTTAGGAAGTTAGAAAATTGTATCTTGGGTTTATAAAAAACTATGTCAAATATGTTTTATAATTCAAATTGCAATGTTGCCATAGAGCAGTCAAGTAATATTGCTTCATGAAATAATTTTAGGCTTCATGCAAAAGAGCAGTTAAATTCATTGCTAGAAGATTTGTGGTACAAGAACCTATGGCAACTAGTTTGTGTATTTAATCTAATTTACATTTATACTTGTGTCTCTTGAATCTAAAAAATGCTTGCTACTGTTTTATTAGTTTTGGCTATTAGTATCCATCGCAGTAGGAGTATTATATATTGCAATTGTAATTTTGGGAGTTCTTTACATTTTGGTCATTTCCTTGAGCTTTATTGCTATTCTTTTAGAAAAACAAACAAATGGTCTTCATTTTCTAATCAAAGCTTATTACATGGTGCAATTCTTTTTATTGGAAGAAGAGAGGTGGTGTAGCGGTCCAACTGTAGCAAATTCTTCAAGAAAAGAGTACAGGGTGAGTTTCTAGAATGAACCTTCTCCTTTGTTTACAATTGCATAGAGTAGACAAAGAAAAAGGTTAATTCAAGATTCTCACTATATAGATTGTACTTGTAGCCATATCATTGCTTTTTGTTACAAAGGACAATCTTTACAAATGGGTATTGTGAGTGGCATATGCTATATGGTTCATAAAAATTAAGCAATTGGGGTTCAAAAGTAGATCTTTGTTGCAATAACATGACATCAAAAATGCAATTACTATCCAATCAATTTCTTTGGTGGCTAATTGCACTTTATAATTTAAACATAGTCTTTTTTATTTTTAGAGTTTGATTCTGAATCCATATGCATACTTTGATTAAAACTAGTGGCTGAAGGTACATAATTCATTGATGCAAAATCAATGCATTGAATGGCATCTAACTAAAGGGGAGGCTGTTTGGATTGCTAATTAGTCTTTGAATATATAACAATTAAAAGAGAGAAATAAGTATAATTATCCTTGGCCACATTTCACATTTTCACCTTTCAATCAAAGTCAATTAACAAAGTAGCAGTTAGACCTAAAGAAGGTTCAAGGAGTATGCTGATAGAAAACCATATTTTGGACAATGGCTAGACAATGTGTTGAAATTGGTTTACAAACTTTGAAGCAAATGCATTTTTCCTTCTGTTTACTTTCATTGTACATCTTAAATGGAAGTTGGGTTTTGCATTGCTGCAATGCATTTGGATACTTTGATTATAAAATCATAGTTTAGATCATTTTGGCGTTATCCATTCGGACCTTCCTTGAAATAAGGACTATCCGAGTCTCGTATAATGCACAACCATCCTATAAAGAGAGCTTTGGAACCAATGTGCTGTCATAAAGGATAGAGGAATATTGTCAACTATTGTGGTTATTGTCCTCATAGGCACACATGCAAAATATGGAAGCATTTAGAAAGCAAGTGAACTCTTTAACAATCCCATGAAACATAGTATACATAAAAAGTACAATTATGTATATATGTATGCATGCATCTATGCTTTACCATGTATGCATATAACAGGATTACTATTGCATTTGTTTAAATGCTTTTGTGGATGGCTTACTACCAACATACTTCAAATAAGGTTAACATATCCTAAATATTCCAATTGATAATTTGTATGCCTATGAGCACATTAACTATAACATTTCACAAAATTCCTTTATCCTTTATGCTTTCACCATAGCGAAAAAGCTCAAAGCAATTGTAGAGCTTAGGTTTAGAGAACACGGGCTTACAAAACACAAAAAACAACATACACAAAGTAATAGATGTACAGTAAAGTGGCTTAACTCTATATTAAATGACTAGTACTCCCCAGCCTTCCTACACGGGCCAAGCCATTCCCAACATTCACTCAAACAGATGCCATTTAATGCATTTAATTTGCATTCATGCATTGCGCCACATTTTCCCTTACATTTTAATGCATTTAACTTATTCATGGATTACGCACTTCAGTCAGCCAATTCCCTAAACTATGCCTTTGCTTAAATTTATTTTAATCAATTTTATAGCGCTTGCATTTCCTAAATTTTAAAATGAAAATGATTTATAAAGCTACTCGAATGAATAGCAAAATAGATAAATGCTAATTTTCCAATATAAAAAATAGCTCTCCAAATTCAAACTATACAAAAAAAATAAGTAATATGTTAAATGGCGAAATGTGATTGGCCGATGCTGCCAGTTAAAAACATTCCGGGCAAATGCATAGGAAAATTATAAATGGGTTCATAGGAAAGACCTTTTGATTCTGAATCCATATGCATACTTTGATTAAAACTAGTGGCTGAAGGTACATAATTCATTGATGCAAAATTAATGCATTGAATAGCATTTGACTAAAGGGGAAGTTGTTTGGATTGCTAATTAGTCTTTGAATATATAACAAGGTTCAAAGAGAAAACTCTCATTATCGCACACATTGACATACTTTTGGTTCAAAAGCTCTCTTTATGGGACCGCCTTGCAGTAATAAAAAATACACAAACTTTACATGGCTCACATGCATGAAGTAAAATGGACAAGAGGGTTTCTACATAATTCCTATCAAACGCAGATGAAACCTTCTCATTTCAACAAGAAATTCGAATAGATAATACTAAAAGTAGTTTAAAATATGAATTTATAATCAAAGTATAAGAATGCCTTAAAGCACTGTGAAACCCTACTTGCATTTCGCAATTGTAAACAAAGAAGAAGGTTCATTCTAGAAACTCACCCTATACTCTTTTCTTGAAGAATTTGCTACAATTGTAGAGTTTAGGTTTACATTGTTCCAAACTTCTCATTATGGCACAGGTTAACAACACATTGGTTCTAAAGCTCTCTCTATGGGACAACTCTACAACAATTGAGATATATAGTCTTTATAGGGCTCACATGTAGTCAACAGAATAGACCAAAGGGTTTCTACATAATCCCTTTCAAACCACATTTCATGGATCCACATTTATTTAACGAGTTTTGTCAAACAGTTCACTTGCCTTTTGTATGCTTCCATTTTTTGCATTTGTGCCTATGAGGACAATAGCTATGACATTTGACAAAATTATTCTATTTACATGCATCCATGCATCCTGCCCATAGATACACATATACATGCATCCATGTGTACTACAATACATGCATCTATGTATACATGCATGCATGGATATATGTATCTATGCAACTTCATATGCAATCCATGGATATTTCCATACATGCATATTTAAGCATTTATGTATCCAACTATGCATGTATCTATCTATCCATGCAACTATGTTTCTATGTATTCTTCTACCTATAGATGCATCCATGCATATATGTATCTATGCTTCTATGTGCATATGTATACAAGCATCTATCCATATATGTGTCGATGTATCTATGGATACATCTATTCATAGATACATGTATCTACGCATCTATGGATACCATGATGGATGTCCACATCTGTATATCTATGGATACATGTATCAAGTAGCTCATTTTTGGGTCTTGACTTTGCAGCAACAACATCTCCTGTGACTACACAGATCTGTAGAATAACAAAAATGAAACACACAAAGTAATCACAATGCATCTCTAGTCACTTAAATCTATATTACATGATAAATCCACATGCCATTTAATGCATTCACTTTGAAACACAAACAAGAAAACAGATAAATACCAGTTTCCAAATAAAAAAAATAACTTTTGAAACATCCTTATGCACCTATGCACAAATACATATTGTCTAACATATTAACATGTACATGGTTTTCCATTGCTGCTTTGTTAATTGGCTTTGATTAATAAGTGAAATCTGCAGAAGGATAATTATAATTAATTTTGTATTCTTATGGATTTGTACACTGGTTAACAGCTAACTAATTAATTAGATATCAAATGATACAAGTGTCAATGAGAGCTACAAGCTAGAAGAAAATGACAAAGTTAACATGCCAATATGAATGTGTCTAGACTGAATACTCATTGATTAAAATTTGCTAAAAACATTTCAATCTCATATGGTTCCTTCCATGCATACATCCATGTCTCTTTTACATGTCATTGTCTATCTATGTATCCTTAGATACAACCATCCATATATTGATTCATGTATATATGTGACTATGTATACATGCACCTATCAGTATATGTATAGATGTTTCTATTGATACATGTACACATTGGTATATGCATATATGCATCTCTAAATACTATGCATGAATACATGTATGTATGGATTCTATGCATGCCTACATGTATATCATGTATCACAACAACATTTGCACCATACAGAACAAAGAAAGATATGAACAAAATATCGCGGTTACGTAGTCAAAAAGAGGGCTTTCTAGATAATTATACAGTGATGCACACATCCATGCTCTCCAACATATTAACATGCACATGGTTTTCTACTGCTACTTTGTTATTTCGCTTTCATTAACATCTAATATGTACAAAAGCATAATTGTATTTATTTATTTCTTTTTATTTTTGTGTATTTAAACACTAGTTAGCAGCTACCTAATTAGTTACATATCAGATGAAACAAGGCTAAATGAGAAATATGGAACTGACTAGATTGACATGAGTCAAATGTCAAGTGGTCCTATTAGCTGATACGCTATGATTACTGTGACATTTAAGCATCTAACAAGTCTCATGGCTCCAAACCTGGTATCATCTAAAAGCCACATAAATATTCAGTTTCCAACCCGATGGGGTCATTCTATACTTACTATTAATTGTTTAATACAACTACATGCAAGTAGAAATCACAACTCATGGCATCCTTATACACTTATGCACAAATACATGCTCTCTAACATATTAACATGCACATGGTTTTCCATTGCTACTTTGTCAATTGGCTTTGATTAATAGCTGAAATGTGCACAACGATAATTATGATTATTTCTTTCTTTTAATTGTTATGTATTTAAAGACTAATTAGCATCTACCTAATTAATTACATATGCATTATTACAGGGGTAAATGAGCACTAGAAACTCGATAACAATGACACAGTAAACATGCCAGTATCAAGGTGTTCAGTCCAAATACTCATTGATTACAATATGCTAAACATATTTCAATTTTATATGGTTCCGCATATGCATATATAAATGTGTCTCTTTCTTCATCTCATTATGTATCTATGTATCCATAGATGCAATCATGCATATATCGATTTATGCATATATCTGCCCATCTCTCCATGCATCTGTCTATATATGTATGGATGTATCTATGGCTACATGTATACATCAATTTATGCATATATGCACCTATGAATTGCATGCACACATCCATGTATATATGCATCTATCGATATCTTGCATGGATACATGTATATATGCATATATGGACTCATGCACCCATGTATATGTCTTTGTCTCTGCCCATGTGCAGATGCATATATGCATATTTCTACACATCCATGTATCTGCACACCTCTCTCTGTAACATATCTATCTCTGTCTGCATACATGTGTCTATGCATCCATCTATACATGTGTGCATGTACAACATGCACATATGCATTTGTGCATGCATATACAACACTCTTCCTTAGAACACAAGCATGTACAACAAAATATAACATCCACAAAGCAGCTGCGATGCATTGCAACTGGCTTAAATCTATATTAAATGGCCAAAGTATGCTGGCCACCCATGGCCACCAAGCCATTCCAGTGCCTTCTCCACCAGCCAGATGCCATTTAATGCATTTGCTTCAATTATTTTGACCTCTCTATGTGTTCACATTTTCCTGATATTTCAATGCATTTAATTTGCATTCATGGATTACATACCTCTACTCGCCAGTTTTATAAACTATTCCTTTGCTTAAATTTATGTAATCAATCTATGCAATCACATTTCACTAATTTTCTATAACAATAATGATTTATAAAGCTATTCTGATAAATAGAAACAGATAAATGCTAGTTTTCCAATATAAAAAAATAAAAGTTATGTGTTCACATACATTCATGCATATTGTCCATACATGCATATATGCATATATGCCTTCATCCATATTTGCATGTGTATATGAATACATGCTTCCATATAACATATACATTTGTATCTATATGTAAATATGCATGCATTCATGTATACATGTATTCATTTCTCCATCTGTCCATGTAGTTCTATTTTCTGTGTATACATGTGTCTATCAATGCATCCATGCATATATCTGTGAATAACTCTACGTATTTCTCTGTTCATGCATTTATTGTTCTCTAACGCATCAGCATTTGCATTTTTTCAGTTTCATGATCTTCCATATTTATTGTTTTCATAGTATATGCATAACAACTTCCACTTTGTCTTACGGCTGACTCTTCTGTCCTTAAATATCATTATATTTTATATCTATTCTTCTCTTGTCTAGCATTTCTGAGCTCAAGTCTACGGCACCTTGTTTAGTGCGAAGAGTGAAATAGGACATGAGTTTTGTGTTTGTGTGAGACACTCAGCCTATGATGATTTTAAAAGCATAACCAATAACAAACTAGACATTCTTCCACCCTTTGTTGGAAGAAATGATCACTTCATACCCTATCGATTCCATTCATTTCCATTTCCACCCTTGCACATCCTTTCTTCTCAAATCAAATACATTTCAAAACCCATTTATATGCTTGCCTTGCATCACACCAATGTGTTGCATTCCTTTTTTCATTCAATCCAGCTCACTCATTCAAATTTTTATTTCTTGCATTTAATTTTAAGCGTATAACTAAAAAATGATAAATTCATACCATTTACATTCCATTCATCCTCATATCCACTCTCGCATATCCTTGCCTCCCATATCAAATACTTTTCATAACTTATTCATATACCTTGCATCTCATCATTCTCTCAATTCCCTCTCTTTCTTGCACTTACATAGCTCATTCTTCTTTATTACCCTTACATATCTTTATCTATCTATGCCTCAAATATGCCTTCATCCATCACCAACAAATTACCATACCAAACAAGAAAAGATGAAGAAAATATCAGGTGTGCAATTAATGCAGGCAGTAACACAACATCATAACATACGGTTGTATTCAAGAGTTCTTTTCAGAGTTCTACTAAATCTTATTTATTCAGATCCTAAACTTACGTATGACAATTTTTAAAGCCTAAAATGTGTAATCAGATTTAACAAATATTTACACGTATCCATGCATTCAAATGCATCATTAGATATCCTTTATACACTTGTTCAAAAAACAATAATGTATATGTTTCAAATGCAAATTGTTTCTAACATTTCTAACTTTATGCACACAGGCATTTATAGATTCTTGTTTATGTACCAAATTACATGGACACATGTATACATCCATGCATGTATAAATGTTTACATGGATCCATATATTTATGCATTCCTTCGATATATGCATTGGTCATAAATAGTTCATTTTTCCTATTTTCTTTCGTTTACTACTGCAAATGCAAGTTGAGTCTCATTGTGCTTTGACAAATTTGTATTTCTAATCGATTTTAGTGTTTTCCATTCAAATTTATCGTTCAAATGTCAAGATTTTCACTCTTCTGTGCATTGTATGTGCACATGGATACATGTATACATGCATGTATACATACAAGCTCAAAAAACATTATTACAAATGTTGAATTATTTGCGTTTCTAATTCAAACGAATAATAATACATTTTGCTTCCTTAATAATATCATAAGACGTTTGTGCGCAAATATAAACATACACCCATGTAAAAGTACAAGTATTCACTGGTGTATCTATCAAAAAGTCCATGTATTTATTCTTTTCATAGTATATGCATATCAACTTTTCCTTTATTTTCTCTTTTGCCTCTTGTATCCTTCAATATCATTATATTTTTATATCTATTCTTCTCTTATCGCATTTCGAGGAAGCTCAAGGATCTTGGAACTTTGTTTAGTACGAAGGAGAGTGAGAAATGGGACATTAGTCTTTCTTCTGTGTTTGTATTGAGACACTTAGCCCTATGATGATTTTACAAAGCATAACCAATAACCAAATAGACTTTCTTCCACCCTTTCTTGCAAGAAATGATCACTTCATACCCTATCGAATCCACTCATTTCCATTTCCACCCTTGCACATCATTTCTTCTCAAATCAAATACATTTCAAAATCCATTTATATGCTTTCCTTGCATCACACCAATGTGTTGCATTCCTTTTTTCTTTCAATCCAGCTCACTCATTCAAATTTTTATATCTTGCATTTTTCTAATTTTGCTGAGTAACTCAAAAATCATAAATCTGTATACTTCCATTTACATTCCATTCATTCTCATATCTAGTCCCGCATATCCTTTCCTCCCATATCAAATACTTTTCATAAGGCATTCATATACCTTACTTGCATCTCATCATTCTCTCAATTCCCTCTCTTTGTTGCACTTACATAGCTCATTCTTCTTTAGATACCTCATATCTCCTTATCGCATCCATACCAAATATACTTTCCCAAACAAGAAAAATACCGGGCCAGCTTATGCAATAAAATGATCGAGGGCTGGAAAATAACTCAATGCACATAGAGTTGTATTCAAGAGTTCTTTTCAAAACGTTTTTTCTAAATCCTGTTTATTACAGATAACTAAGAGCACGTATGACAGTTTCTTGGAGGCTAAAATGTATGATCAAATTTAACAAATATTTACATGTATCCATGTATTCAAATGCATCATTAGATATCCTTTATACACTTGTTCAAAAAATAATAATGTATTATTCTTTTGTTTTGATCATAAATGTTTTTTGTATATCTTTCAAATGCAAATTGTTTTTAACATTTCTAACTTTATGCATGCAGGCACATATAGATTCTTGTTTACATACCAAATTACATGGGCACATGTACACATCGATGCATGCATAAATGTTTGCATTGATCCATATATTTATGCATTCCTTCGATATATGCATTGCTGATAAATAGTTAATTTTTCCTGTTTTCTTTCATTTAATACTGCAAATGCAACTTGAGCCTCATTGTTAACATGTATCCATGCATTCAAATGCATCATTAGATATCCTTTATACACTTGTTCAAAAAACAATAATGTATTATTCTTTTGTTTTAATCATAAATGTTTTTTGTATATCTTCTGCAAACGCACTGTTTTATACTTAACTTTATGCATCACCGGTATATATAGGACATGCATCCATCGACACATGTCAACTGTTCACATGTCTCTATGGACCATGTTGCCCATGGACCCTAAACATTCCACGCATTAATGCACCATTGCAAATTATTTCAAACTTTCCTAGCTAAATTTAATACATTTATATTCCTATCTCCTATCTAATTACTTTTTCTAACTCATAGCTAGATGCTTTGCACTTCCTCGAACTCGACAGCTTAAGGCCACTTGTTTCCTTTTATGTACCATTGTCTTTTACTTTTAGTCATGGGATTCTTATCTAATTTTTTTATGAGTTGTATACATTGCTTATTGGTTCAATGAATAACATAAAAAGAAAAAAATAAAGTAACAATAAAATAAAAGCTTTCAGTGAGGAAGTTTCATGGTTTAAATTAAGGAAATTTATAAATGGCATGTGTTGATGTAAAAGTTACTTTTGAGATTATAAAGTAATTTAATTTATTACTTAAAACTAGTTAAGTATACTTCTGTTTTAAGAAGTAATTATATCTACATGAACATAATTTATATATGATTTTTTTTTTTTAGTAATTATATTTATATAAAGATAAATTAATTTAATTTTTAAAGATTAATTTAATAAAATATTCATTTTTTTAAAATACAAAGAATAAATAATCTAAGTAAAAATAATAGTAGCTTAACATAATCATAAATATAAATATATATATATATATATACATGAATCAAAATAAATAAATTTGAGAGTTTATTATCGTGTTAATTAATACAAGATTAATGGCTTTGGTAATTGAAATTTAATATTAACAATGATATGATGGTAATTAAAGTTTTGTATGCAACAACAAGTTGACAATTAATAGTGTTTATACATTATTGTTTAAAAAAAAATTGTTAGTTGAGTTTTTTGCATTAGGTGTAATTTTTTTTAGGGCATGACACAAACACAGAAGATGGTATGAGCGAAGGAGCTAAGATGCGAGTGTGGCATGGAGGGTAGAAGTAGGAGTGTGTCATGATTGAAAGAGAAAATGGAGATTGGAAGAGTAATGGTGGGATGGTTAGGCATTGTTTCGGGTTCAAACATGTCATTTGGTTAGGGTTTTAATCCTTTCAACCTAGAAAATGGTTCACAAAAGGATTCCCTTCGTTCTGCCCACCATGTTCATGTGGCCCCTATTGTGGCAAACAATTCCACACCTTCACAGTTTATCTTCATGGCCGCAATAACAATGTTAACCCTTGCCATGAATGCAATGCATTTTACAAGGAGAATATTGCCCAAGAAAACCTAACTCCTCTCTAAATAAGACAACATGATATTTGGATGATGGTAATGATTTGGCCCATGGTTCTAGTTTGGATCTTGCTCTTTCCATTTCATCACTTGATTTTTTTTTCCTTGGGTGATACTAAAGTGTTGCTGGCAGAGGATTCCATTGATTTTCACATCTCTAATAACTGTGTCAATGCAACATCAACTGATAATGGGAATCGTTCACTCTATCATATGCCCAAAAATTTTGCTAGAAAAGCTCAACTATTTTTTTAAACACATTAATCAAGCTACCATCACTCTCTAAGTGTTTTGAGGTGTATAATAAAACATGTTATGAGTTGTAGACCTTTAATAAGTTACTTCTTAATTGAATGCAAACACTATCTATGTGATTGATTAATTATACCCCAACTTGTAACTCTTCCCTTAAGTAGCAACATTGGGAAATCCAATTAATTCTAACCAAATGACCCACCTCAAAATGTTTAATACATTGGAATAGATTTCCTATACCCGAGAAAAGTTTAATTAATCAAGTTTCCTTCCTAAATAATTAACATGACAATAGTAGGTATTATCATACCAATAGTAGGTTACCCTACCATACGCCATTAATATTCATAATTTATATTAACTATGCTTTTTTTTACCGTACAATTTCACAATCAAATTCCTACATATTTATTGAGTTAAATTATTCTATTTATTTGTTTTGAAACAACACATGCAATAGAACTTACTGAATCATTTATAAGGTATACGTATAAAGTATGTATATGTATATTCTATGAATATCTTCAAAAGACATCATAATTACTTTGGGTGCTAATTAAGTTTACCGAGTTTATTCATTAAATAAATATCCACATATAGAGCACCCAAATTTGTTTTTAGAAATTATCCCCCCATGCCCAAGCATACCTTGACAACAACCTAGTGCCCTCACTTATGATAATCTTTAAGTCTAAATTCTTATTTAAATCTAAGTTAATATTGACACCATAATAGTATTAATTATAAGTTCCAAGATTACCACTTCAATAATGCTTTCATACCAGTGTCTACATAACCACAATAATAAGTTAATTATGCTACCAATATCAATACCTATATTGATAATAACATTAAATTCAAATTTATTTCTATATTAATATCTAATGTTAATGTCTATGATAAATAATAAATTAATGTGCTGTTGATACTAATGCCCATGGGATAATTATTTTTATTGAGTTTATTAAGATTTTTATACTAATTCATATGTTGACATCACATGAATTTACACTGTGTCATGAAACAAATCATTATTAATGCCACTTTATATGACTTTTCTATTTCTTGATTGCCATGCGGAAAGGGTCAATTTTGAAAAAAAATTAGTACAATATTAGTAGAATATCAAGTGGAAAGAAAGAACAAAAAAGGAAGCCCACCAAACTTCCCCCCTCCCACAAGCAAAAAGCTTAACCAATACCCTTACACTCAAACATAGTAGTTTTGTCAGAAGTATCAAAATAGTTCAACCTATCACAAGTAGCATCATTCCCATTTAATCTATAATACCCATTAATATCTAACTTAGAGTCCATACTAAAACCAAGAGTACTAGCATCATTACAAATATTAAAGTTTAGGCACCAGTGGCCATTAACAGTTTTAACATCTCTAGAGAAAGCACCAGAATAAACCATCAAAACAAAAAACATAGAACAACAAAACAAAGCACCATAGTTATACTTCCTCAATCAACTTCCAGGCAATTAGTAGGTCCTTGACTGTGTCGTCCACTATGTCCTTTAGCTCCATCTTCCTAGACAAATCCACACCCTTGCTTGTCGCTTTTTAATTTTACCCATACTTGATATCATAGCCATTATAGCCCTCTTCATGACAGCGTCAACCACCGAGCATAAACTATTAACC
>VDFB02390445.1:0-20032 GCA_007258455.2 Sequoia sempervirens | reverse complement strand
CCCCCTAAATAATTTCAATTTTTTTTTTAAATAACATTTCATTTATAATTTTTATTTTACTTTTAATTTATTTTATAAAATAAAATCCGTCCTTTAGCCGGGTACGGATTCTGGCGAGCAGTTTTTCAATAAGATATAAAATACAGGAATTTAAATAAGTATATTAGAAGTTTAAATAAATATATTATATATATATATATATTACAATTTCTACAGAGTTCTATTTTTCAGAACACAGCAATAACAGGGTTTACAGCAGATTTCACCCTCAAATATAAAAATAACATATATATCAATATTTAAAGTTTCAAATAAAAAGGAGTATAAAGTCAAATTTTATTCGTTTTCAAATGATCAATCATAGATAAATTGGGAATTTTAACAGATGAACTTTGTTATCAATGTTTCTTCAAAGAGTTTGTCACGGATATTCTATTTATTTAATTACAGAAACACAATTCTTTTTATAAACAAGATTGATTTTAACACACATTTGTATTCTCTTCTTTACAGATTTAAAACAGACAAGGAAGAAGAAGGTGGAACCTGGAGACCTGCGCTCTCGAAGATCTGATGTTGATTGCCTTAATCCGATGGCCTCTACACAAAGCTTCTCGTTCCAGCTTCGAAATCTCTTCTACAAACTCTTGTGCTCGAACTCGAATCCAATCCTTTGTTCAGAAGACTTCTCCAAAACAACACCAGTAACATATTTCTAATTCCTTTCAAGAACTCTCTCAAAACAAAACAAAAGAATCCCATCCCCTTTTCTCTTCAGATTCCAAAATACATAATAACTTGTGTCCCCTCTCCATCCCTAATCTCTGTGTGTGTGTAAAACCTCCCAAAATTCATAATTAATTAAAAGATAATATCCCTCTCTTCTCAAAAACTCTAAAAATCAAGAATAAAAGAAAAATCATTCTTTAAAAGCAAGCTTTTTACCCAGATCTCTTTTCTCATTTGCTCTCACAATCTTTTCTTTCTTTTATTTGTTTTATTGCTTTAATTTCTATTTTTACCACTTTTCTTGCACATTACATTATCTATTTAATTTAAATAATTTATTCTAATAATTATCTTCAATCAGATAATTAATTGAAATAAATAACACACATTTAATATTTAATTATCATTTAATTGAAACACATGACTTTATAAAATCAAATAAAACATTTAAATATTTTCATACAAATAAATCAATATTAAAATACACAATTATTATTCCCATTCAATTAACTAATTCACAACTTATAAAATATCAACATCAATTAAATAATCATAACTTATAAAACACCACATTAATCAAAATACAACAACACACAAAACACAAGCCACAAATGACGACAAATTCACAAAATAAATAATCCCAGACAAACGAGACGATCTGACATCATGGGACGGGAGGACTTCATCATCACCTCTGTATCAACATTTATCCGTTGGGTTATTTGGTGCTCGCCCTGTCCTGCCGAAGCAGGTGGAATCAAGACTTATACCTGCAATCCTACATACAAACGAAGTTGTGTACATGTGCATATATACATAACATCAATGTGCTACTAAATCAAGTACCGTGATTGTGAGAAGGAATCGCGAACATAACAGGGCACTTCGCTAACGTGAAAGTGGGATGCCATATTGTCCTTCATCACACCTATTTCAACAATTATATAATCTATCCGAGCAAAAATAACATCAAACTAACAATCTATCTTATAAATATATCTATAATTAAATCACTGCATCATCAAATTTAACTATCCAACTTCAAATAATATCATCATCACAAGAAGCAAAACAACCCAGAGATTTGGAAAAACACAACTTACCAGTAGTGAGAGGGGTATTAGATCCCTTCCCTGTAACGGGCTTACCTCGAAGCGCTTCTGCAGAAATAAACAGCCAAGATTCCCAAAAATAGGAGGCATCCTCACACCCAAGACGGTGAACTAATCACCATTAGAAACTAGAATCAAGCTCACACAAAGAGTAACAAATAATAATACAAGTATTAGTAACATGGGGTATTACATGCCCAGCCATTAAAATTATTTTTTAAGTACTAGAATCTTCCTGGTGCAAGTGCTTGAGGTAGTGGAGGTGTAGGAATGAGATAGTGGATGCTAGTTCAAGAAAATATTTGAAAATTATCAGGAAAGAAAAATTAAGAGGCTAAAGGAATGAATCCCAAACCCAAAATTCAAGAGGTAGAGTTTTGACTACATTTTTTTCGAAGGAGAATATTGTCTAGGTTGTGAATATGAGACCTAGTTTTAGTAAATTTGACATAAATTTCTCATATAGTAAGAAAATCAAGAATTTCAAAATGATTTGGAAAGTTGAGAATGAGGTACACCAAACCTAGAAGGCATTTTAAAATATTCGTGATGATCAAGGAGCAATGATTGAAAAAAGTGACAGGTTTGTGGAGTTGTAGCTGGTTTTTGAAACTTGCCTATAGGTGTTGTGCATTCTAGATTTCAATCATTCCTATAGTTGATTGTAGTTGCATATGGGGCTTCCAATATGGATTGTAATGTTTATTTTTTTGAGTTTTTAGACTTGAATCTAATAAAATATTTTATGTTGTAGTTTTTATGTTAAATTGTCTCAAGTGTTGGTTTCTTGAAGGCTACAACAATTGACAAACCTATTTGATTTATCTATTGTTGACTGCATCAAGTTGGTTTAGTAGTGATGATGAGGCATTGAAAATTATGGGTATGTATCTCTGGTGTTTGGCTTCCAAGTGCTTTTGAGAAAATTTGAATAAAAGACGAAACAATGTGTTGTAGAGGTGTTTTGGTATACATAGTGGTGTTCTAGTTTTTCTCCACATTTCTTCTATGTTGAAAATATGATTTTGTGGTTTGGATATCTTGGTGAGAGTTGTTCAAAGGTTCTATATCCAAAATTTCATGGTTTGAATTGTTGTACAGAGAGAGTTGTGTTCACTAGTGTGTGAACTTTATATTATAGTGGTGTTTGGGAGAAATGGTTTTTCACTAAATTTCTCCATAGTTTGATCTTTGGTATTGCAGTTCTAGAAGTGTGTTGATAGGTTTTATATCTACCCTCAATAAAAAAAATTCATGGTTGGTCCTTCACAAGTTGGTTTCTTGAGCTATTGAGTATGCAAAGTTTTCTAAGTGTATTGGTTGTGTAAATTCTTTAGGTGAAAGTTATTTTGAAGGAGTTTGTTGGATTTTAGGGAATTTTTGGAATATTCCAAATTATGTTTAAGTGTTGTATGTTGTCTGTAAGTTTTCTTTGTATTTGAGGAAGCATGTACTTAAAATTTAATTGTGTTTACAAATCTTTTGCCAAACTTGGTTGTTTACACTAATTGTAGTTTTTTTCAACAATTGTGGAAGTGTGGCATGGTGTGCATGAATGTATTTAGGTACAAGTTAAGGTGTAATGTGGTACGCCATCATTCCTTTCCAACATAGGAATATTTTGGTTCTGGCCTAATTTTAATTTGCATGGTTGAGGTACATAGTCGACCTCAATGTAGAATGTTTTAAATTGTCCAAGAAGGTATAAATAAGTATATGTTGATGGGAGATTGGTGTGTGAAGTGTGTGATGTGAATTTATGAAGTGTGAATTATGAATTTGTGAAGTGCAGTGCAAATCTTAATGAGTTAAACTACTAGAAGCAAAGAGAAGAATGTGTCTACAATCTTTAGATAGAATATGAATGTGTTTGTGAAGTTTTAGTGGAATTTTCTCTTGCATTGAGATGGATTTCTCATTGTAACATTCTTCTTTCTTATTTTCTGGAATCAAATAGTGAGTGATTGGTAGTGAGCCCTTCTTTCTTCTAGGTTGTGAGCCATGCTGCAACAAGCCTATTGTATTTGATGTTGCTATTAATTTATATTATGAGATAATGCTCAGCATGGTTTTCCCTTCTTGGGTTTTCCATGTAAATCTAGTGTTCTATTGTTCATGGTGTTGATTTATTTTAATTTCTTCTATTTTATTTCATACTTATTCAATTTAAAATATTAAGGGTTAACTGAGTTAATGTGGATTTGAATGTTTATGATGGTTTTGAATTTTTAATGTACAACTGATTCACCCCCCTCTCAATTATCTTGCACATTCAAAAATTGGTATTAGAGAAAGGTTCCTTGGAAGAAAGCTTAACTACTTAAGGTAGATATAGGATGGAGCACAAGAGGGATACTCCTTTGTTTGATGGAATTGACTATGGCTTCGAGAAGATAGGGATGGAAGGTTTCCTAGTATCTCTTGGATTCAGAGTTTGGAAGTCTATTGAGACCAAATATTTTATGCCCACTGGAGGTTTGAATACTGATGATCAAATCAGGGCCTATGAAAATAATGGTAAAGCAAGGTATTCTCTTTTAAGTGGTCTCTCTAACATTGAACTTGTGAAAATTATGCATTTCAAATCTACTAAAGCTATCTGAGAAAAGTTGGAAAGTTAATATGAAGGATAGATGTTAAGGTCAAGCAAGCTAAGATGTCAAATTTCAAGATCACATTTGAAAACCTAAGGATTTCTAAAGATGAAAATATTAAAAGCTATATATAGAAGGTGGATGAAGTTGCCAATTTCATTAGAGGCCTTGGTGAAAATCTTGAGGAAAAGGAAGTGGTAAAGAAGGTACTAAGAAATCTACCTAAATCTTATAGTTGGAAAGTTTATGCTATTGAGGAAGTTCAAGATTTAAGAAAATATTCTAGAGATCATTCATATGGTGCTATATCTACTTATGAAATGAGAAAATTTACTAGAAGTAATGCAAAATTTGAGACTACTTTGAAGGTTGGTGAATTAAAAAAGACTAAAGAATCAGATCAAGAGGATCTTGATTATGTTGAAGAAAATTTTGTGAGGAAAATTAAAAGGGTACTAGTAAATACATAGCTAAATTGCATCTCAAATGTTTTAGTTGTGTAAAGATAGATCATTATGCTTCAAGATGTGGGTATGTGCAGGATCATGGGGGTCCAAACTAGGCCTCTAAGTGGCGATAAAAATTAAAAAAATCAGAATTAGGAAACTTGACATAAGAATTTGAATAGGTTATTTACATAATTTGGAAAATATGTAAGAACAAAAGTTGTATCAAATTAAATGTAGTTTCTAGGCTACTAGTCCTTTTCTAGAAAAAAATAAATTTTCTCTTAGAAAATTTGAAATTTCAATGTAGTGGTACTAAATTTTTCAGGAAAAAGATAAGAAGCAAGTGTATGTATGACCACCCTAAGTACAAGAAAAAATAAATATTTTTTATGAATTTTTCAATATAAGTAGAGGACACATGCCCAGACATGCCAGATACTTTTTTGTAATTTTTTTCCATGTAAATAATTAGTTATGATTTTTTTATTAGAACTTTTTCAGAATTATTGAAACATCTATGTCTAAACACCATAACTTGGTAAAAAAATTACGAAATTCAATTTTTTTTAATCCTATAGTATGTGAAGCATAGAATGTGGTGCATCTTGTAGATTCAAAAAATGTTAAGTAGTTTGAAAGTTATAGAAGTTTTTCAATCAACCTATAAATCAGAACTTTCAATTTAATGTAGGTAGAAAATCAATAATAATTATTTATTAAATTCAAAATAAGACAAAAGTTATAATAGGAAAAAGCTGACAATTTTTTCTATAAACCCTTTTGTTTGATGAAATTGAGGTAAAAAAAAAGTCGTCAGCCACAAGGAAGAACTTCAAAACACTAAGCAAATTTTTCAAAACACATTTTTTAGGTTGAATTTCTAGGTCAAGCAATCTCAAACCAAATCCTAAGCCAATATCCATTTTGGTTTGGGTGATCCCACAATAATGGTTTACAATTTTTGGCCAAATTGGACACTGAAATTATTATTTTTAACTAAATCTTCACATTCGAGTAGCTATAGCGGCTAAACCGTGAAAAATTTGAAGATAATACAAACAAGAGTCTCATCACATTTTTTCTTTAGATTCTAAAAATATTTTTTTCAAAATTTTTGGAATCATTTTACACTTCTTTTTCCATCTCCCACAAAAACTAGTTATTTTCAAAAACAACATTTTTAAAAAGTGACGCAAACCGTATAATGCATAAATTTTTTTCCATTAAAAATAAAATTCTAATTCTTTTGAATTTAGATTCTAGTGTTTCCAATTTGGTTAGACAATTTTTTATTAACATTTTTTTCATTAATCAATTTCAAGTCAAACTCACTTCATAATACCCAAACATAGCACTAAATACATATGTATAAATTTTTTGTATATATCAAAATTCAAATTATTATTTTTGGTTGATCAAAGACTTCAATATATGGTGCACTCCTACATTCTTTCAAATTTTTGATAATCATTATTTTTCCACATGTAGAATATAGACCTTCATTTTCACATGAAAAGCTATGTTTAATAAAACTAGAAAAAAAAATACATAATAAAACCAAAACATATTAAAATTATATTCATTGGATAGCTCATTTTGAGGACTACTTGATTCCAATTTGGTTTGTGAAAATTCCCCCATTTTCATCCTCAAACCGAGCTTCAAGTAAAAATTTAGGTTTTTGGTGTCTCGAGAGGATGAGGATTAAGAGGGTTCGAATGACCTCTGGGTCTGCTTAACCCTAGGGTTCAGATTGAACCAAGGTTCATTCAAACCCCTTGTAAGTGATTTTGTTTTCATTTTTGGTGGAAAGCATTAAAAAGGGTTCAACTCAAGTTCTAGCTGGTCTCCCTACTGGGTTCTACCAACCAAAGATGCCCTATCTAACCCCTAAAATCAAATATTTTTTTCCCATGCATTCATTTTCTATGAGCTTTCCTTCCTCACGTCAATTTTAAAACCACTATTGTGGCTTCACCCGCTTGGTATTGAAGCTAAACCAATGGATATCCATTTTGAGATAGATATCCATTTTGGAGAGCGAGAACCCATTTTTTGAAAAAAAAAAGGATATTTATTTGAAATGGACATACATTGAATGTATATCCATTTTGAAAATCAAAATAGGGTATGCATTCACGTGGATCACATGCCACATGATGGGTATTTGTAGGGTATGTGGTCGGACATTTTTTACCGAAAATTGATGAAATGAAAAGGGTTTTTAAAGGAAATTCTTAGCTTTTCACCAATATAAATTATGCTTTACTTTGAATTTAATAAATAATTATTATTCATTTCCTATTTGAATTACTTATCTAAAGTGTTGATTGATAGGTCAGATTGAAAACATCTATAGCTTTCAAACGGTATCACATTTTTTGAATCAAACATGCACCACATCTCTATTCTACATTACCATAGATTAAAAAAGAAAAATTTGAATTTCATGAAGTTTCTTGACCAAGTTAAGGTTGTCGCACATACTAGTTTTATATTTTTAAAATTTGTAATAAAAATTCATAATTAATTATTTACTTGGAAAAAAATTACAAAAAATATGCTTCACATCCGACATGAGTCCTCTACTTATGTCTAAAATATTATATTTTTTTTTATAATTTTATTGTGTTTAGGGTGGTTAGATAGACACCTACTTCTTATATTTTCTTTGAAATTTAAGTACTACTCCATTGAAATTTCAAATTTTCACCAAATAGATTTTAAGAAAAATAAACCTAGTAGTTTAGAAACTACATTCAATTTTCCACATATTCTATTGTTACATATTTTTAAAATAATATAGATAACTTATTCAAATTTTATGTCAAGTTTCCTAACTCTGATTTTTCTAAACTTTTTGCCAGTAAAGGGCCTATTTTTTCCACGATGATCCTGCACATACCCAACAAATATCCATTTTGAAGACCTTAAAAACCCTCTTTAGTAAAATGGGCATAACTTTTGTGTTTCTTATCAAAATTTCAACTTTTTATAGGCATTGGAAAGTTGATTGAGAGATCTACACAATGGACTAGGTGGTGTTCCTATATTATTAAAAAAATAAAATTATAATCATTTTAACTTCATATTTAATTTTTGAAACATCAAATGCTCAATACTTTCACATGCAAATTATTTTTTCATGATTTTTTTGTAACACTCATCTCAAAATACTTGAAACATTAGAAATAGCAATGAATAATGAAATATTTATATTTTTTAGTAAGGAGATGAACAAATATTCATAAATCTTCATATCTCTCTATCCCTTTCTCTACCTCTCTCTATATAGCTATGTATCCCCTTAATCTCTATTCATATCCCTCCCTCCTTTCTTCTCTCTTTGTACCTCTTTATACCCATCTTTCTCACTCTCTCTCGCCTTGAGCTCCATACCTATCTTTCTTCCTGTATCTCCATCCTTTCTCTCTCTCTACCTCTCTCTTAGGTCCCTCTCACTCCCTCTCCCTCTCTCTCTCCATCTCCCTCTCACTCTCCATCTCCCCTCTCCATCTCTCTCTATCTTTGCCTACATTTTAAGTCTCTCTTCCTCTTAGTTCTCTCTCTCAAGTCTCTCTAAATCCCTCTCTCCCTCCTAGGTCTCTCTCTCTAAGGTCTCTCTAACTTCCTCTCTCTCTCTTTGTTCTCTCCCACTCCCTCTCTCCCTCTCAAGTATCTCTCTCCCTCCTAACTATCTCTCTCTCACACAGACACACTCCATCTCCATCTCAAGTCTCTCTCTCTCTCTCCCTCTCAAGTCCCTCTCCCTCTCCCTCCCTCTCTCTTTATCTCGCTCTCCCTTTAGTCTCTCCCACTCCCTCCTCTCTCTCCCCCTCTCTCTCTTTCTCTCTCTTTGATCTCTCCCACTCTCTCTCTCTTATCTCATATATCTCTCTCTCTTAATCTCTCTCTCTCTCTCTCTCTGTCTCTTTGTCTCTATCTCTATCTCTCTATCTCTATGTCTCTCTCTGTCTCTCTCTCTCTCTCTCTATGTCTCTCTCTCTCTCCCTCCTTTATTTTAGGTATCCCACTGCCCCTCTCTCTCTTACTCACTCACTAAATTTCCACCTCTCTCCCATTCCCCCTCTCTGATGTGTCTCCTTCCCACCCTAACTAGATACCTCTCTCTTGGTGTTTCCTTCCCACCCTAACTAGATAACTCTATCTCTCTAACCTCTCTCCCTCCCTCCCTCCCTCCCTCTCATGTCTATATTCCTCTCCCTCCATCTATCTATATATTCATCTCTCCCTCTCAATCATCTCTCTCCCTCCCTCCATCCCTCTCTCTCTCTCTCAAAAGTAACTTGAGATGGGGAGAGAGAGAGGGAGAGTGACTTGATGTGGAGGAAGGGAAGGAGAGATATAGAGAGAGTGGGAGAGAGAGACCTAAGAGGGATATGAAGAGATAGACAGAAATAGAGTGTTTTTGTGAGAGAGAGAGAGACTTGAGAAAGAGTGGGAGAGAGACCTGAGAGAGATGAAGAGTGTGAGTAAGAGAGATTCATAGTGAGAGAGAGACATGAGAGAAGAGAGAGAGGGAGTGGGAGAGACCAGAGAGAGACCTAAGAGAGAGACTTAAGAAGGAGATAGACTTTAAAGGGAGGGGGAGAGAGAGGGAGAGAGGTATATGGAGAGTGAGAGTGATATGGAGAGGGAGTGGGAGTGTAAGGGACCTGAGAGTGAGAGAGGGAGAGAGAGAGAGAGATACTTGAGAGAGAGAGATTTTGAAGGGAGAGAGGAGAGAGTGGGAGAGAGAGACCTACATGGAGAGGGAGAGGGATAGTGAGAGTGAGAGTGAGATGGAGAGGGAGTGGTAGGGACCAAAGAGAGAGACTTGAGAGGAAAATGGTAAGTGAGAGAGAAAGGGAGAGAGAGATACTTGAGAGGGAGATGGAGAGTGAGAGAGATAGGGAGAGAGAGAGAGATATACTTCAGAGGGAGAGAGGGAGAGAGAGATAGAGGGAGTGAGAGAGAGAGAGACTTGAGAGGGAGAGAGGGATATAGGAGGGAGAGGGAGAGAGACTTGAGAGGGAAAGAATGAGAGAGAGTGGGAGAGAGAGACTTGAGAGGGAGAGAGAGTGTGACTGTGAGTGAGACATTGAGAGAGAAAGTGAGAGAGGGACTAGGAGAGAACAAAGAGAGAGAGAGAGATAAGGAAGGATGGAGAGAGAGGTAGAGAGATATATCTATATATCAAGGAGAGAGTGAGAAATATAGGTATAAAAAGGGATAAAGAGAGAAGAAAGGAGGTAGGGATAGGTCTAGAGCTTAAGGGAGACAAAGGATATATAGAGAGGTAGAGAGAAAGAGATAGAGAAATTATGATGATTTATGAAGATTTTTCATCTACTGCTACAAAAAATACTCACCATTTCATTATTATTTAATTTTATAATCTTTCAAGTGTATTTTTGAGATGAGTATACAAATAAATTTCTATGAAAAAGACTTTGCATGTGAAATTAGTGAGCATTTGATGTTTCAAAAATTAAATATGAAGTTCAAATGATTATAATTATTTTTTGGTGTATAATATAGAAACACCACCTCGTCCATTGCATAGAGCTCTCAATCACCTTTCTAACGCCTGCAAAAATTCGATAAGAAACACAAAATTTATGCCCATTTTACTAAAAAGGGTTTTTAGGTTTTCAAACTACACTGTTTTTCAAAAAATGGGTTCCTAATTTTCCAAAATATATATGTTTTGAAACAAAATGATATCCATTTAGTTTTGTATTACCAAACCAAAACATATATTGCAATGCATGTGTAGGATCACATGATGGGCCAAAAAGTTGTGGATATGATGGGTTTTTCTAGGTATGTCGTCATGACTTTTGTTTCCTACTCCAAAATTGATGAAATTAAAGGGTTTTAAAGGAGACTTCTAGCTTCCACCAATATAAATTATTCTTTACTTTGAATTTAATAAATTATTATTATTTATTTTCTATTTGAATTACAACTAATGTCCTAATTGATAGTCATTGGCAAAATTATAGCTTTCAAACAAGATCACACTTTTGAATCCAAAACATAAGTCATACTTTTTATGCTTCACACTATGGATTAAAAATAAAAATGAATTTCATGATTTTTAATTGCTAAGGTGGTTAGATGTACAAAGTTTTTATTTTTAAAATTTGTAATAAAAATCCATAATTAATTATTTAATTGAAAACATGTAACATGCATCACATTAGACATGAATCCTCTACTTATATCTAAAAATCTTATAAAAAAAATATTATCATTTTATTGTGGTTAGGGTGTAATGACGTGCTTCTACTTCTTATTTTTCCATAAAATTTAAATACTACTGCATTGAAATTTCAAATTTTCACAAAATAGATTTTTTTTTTTTAAATAACCCTAGTAGTTTAGAAACTACATTAAATTTTCTACAAATTCTATTCATACATATTTTTGAAATAATATAGATAACTTATTCAAATTTTTATGTCAAGCTGTCTAACTTTGATTTTTCTTATTTTCTTGCCACTTAAGGTTCTGTTTTTTCTATGATGATCTTGCACATACCCGTACCCAAGCCTGCAAAAAGTCAAAGGAATGAATTTTGTATTTTTGGCCATGTTAAAAATGTCTTTTTTTCCCATTGCCACTTTTTTGACCCCCATGATCCTACACATACCCATGTCCAAACACAGTTTTGAATGACAAGAATAAAGAAAAAAAAGGTAAAGAAATTAAGAAAAATTATTATGTTATAGAAGATGCTAGTATATCTAATGATGAATTTGATTATGTGGATGATGATGATAGTGAATTCTTGTTCATGGATATTAAATATGGAACTAATATTGATAACTTTGAGAGATGTGTGAAGCAAAGTGTGAGCTCAGGAAGCATGCAATAATAATAAAGTAACTATGGTGACTACTTCTCATCCTAGAGAGTGGATATACTATGCCTACTAGTGGTCTAGGTATTGATGATGAGGTTAAGGCCTATAAGAACAATGGTAATGCATGGTATGCTCTTTTATGTGGTATTTTTAACACTAAACTTGTGAAATTTATGAGTTTGAAATCTAATATTAAAGATATCTGGACAAAATTGGAAAGTATTTATGAAGTACATGAAAGGTCAAGAAAGCTAAGATACAAAATCTAAAGATCACATTTGAGAACTTGTAGATGTCTGAAGATGAAAACATTACAAGCTACATGCAAAAGGTGGATGAAGTTGTCAATTCCATCAAAGTTCTTGGTGGAAATATTGAAGTAGAAGAAGTGGTAGAGAAGGTACTGAGAACTCTTCCTAAATATTATAGTCATAAAGTTTATGCTATTGAGGAAGTTCAAGGTTTAAGAAAATATTCTAGATATCAATTGTATGGTGCTATATTTTCTTTTGAAATGAGAAAATTCGGTCCAAGTAATGCAAAAATTGAGATTACTTTTAAGGTCAGGAAATCAAAGAAGACCAAGGAATCAGATCAAGAGGATCTTGATGATGTTTAAGCAAACATTGTGAGGTGAAAGAAAAAGGGTATTGGTAAGTACAAATGTAAGTTATTTTTATAATTTTTTAGTTGTGGAAAGATAGGTCATTATGCTTCAAGATGCCCAAATAGAGCTTTGCATGACAAGAATAAAGAAAACAAAGGTAAAGAAATTAAGAAAAATTATTATGTTAGAGAAGATTCTAGTATATATGATGATGAATTTGACTATGGGGAGGATGAGGAAAGTTATTGCTTGTTCATGGATATGAAATTTGTATCTAATTCTTCTAACTTGGAGAGACGTGTGAAGGAAAGTGCTCCAGAGTAAGTCATTGGTGTGAGAGCACCTTGACAACATCATGTTCCATTTGAGAAAATCTTGAAATTTGATTCAATTATTGTAAGGAGGTCTTATAATTAATTTTTCCTATGTTTAGGTCATTAGAAGGTTTAATGTATAAGTCCTATGTCCGTTTTTTTGAGAAGTTGTCATTATTTGCAAAAAGTGCGCAAGTGGAAAAGTTGTAAAATTTAAAAAGTTGCAAAAAGGTGGAAGGTGAACAGTTCACTTGTTCAAATTCATTAGCAATCAGTTAGAAGGTGATGAGTCAGATGTGAAATTCATTCAAAAGGCCTTTTACACATTTGAAACTTTATGGGTGGTTGGATAAAGGAAATAGAACAATGAAAGTATTTTTTTAAACATATTTCTTTAGAAATTCTTTGTTTACATGCACTATTCCACCTTGTATGGATAGTAAAGCATGGATAAATGTATGTGAGAGTTAATATGCTCAATCACCTTCCATTCTAATTTTTTTTAATGCAGATTGGTGGAGTTTTGAATCAGATATTGCAATTCTTCTATAAACTATCAGAACCCTAATTAGGGTAAACAATAACTTAATATTTTGTGTTCCTCACATTTTATTCATTAGAAAGTTCTCATTTTTGGTGGAAACAATATTGTTAGCATATATTTTAATATTCTTGTACTTTTAGATCAAAGGATTAAGATTGACGTGTGGAAGAATTTAAGTTTTAGATTATAATTTTGTGCACAGTCAGGAAACAGGGCAGTTAAGGGGAATAAGCCTAGGGTTTAGGTAAATATCTATGCAAAAGTACTTTTGGTGTTTTTAATAGCATATGTAGGTCTAATGTATTCTATTAAAAGCATTGGTTGAGTTTTTTTGAGTGTGGAGACAACAAAATAAATAAGCCTAGGTCAGTAAATTATGAAAAAGACTGGTAAAAGCCACATACAGTAGGATTTTATAAATTTTTCTCATGGTTTTTGTGTCCTCCAAGAGTTATATTGGTTTGAAGAGATGTTTGGATGTATTTGAGTCTACTTCTTGATGGGGTGTAATCAATTGTTAAGTTTTAATCATTGTTTACTAACTGCCTTGGTAGAGTATTGGGAACAGTTAAGGTTTTGAGTTTTGATGATATAGAAGATTGTTCTTATTGGGTAACAGTGATTTTATATGTTGGGTTGGTATATTTGAATTCCCTTTTGATAGGGTTTGAGGATTTTATAATTTTTGGAGCCCAATCTTGATACTATCCTATAATGAGAGTCTTAGAACAATTTTTTTTTTAGTGAACAAAGAGGTTTTGAATAGTTGTTTGATAAAGTATCTTGAACACATATTTGGGAATAATATAATTCTATTTTCCAGAAATATTTGTGCATGTTGATACTAATGGTGAAGGTATTTGGTCCTGGAAATGTGATTATTTGATTGGGTGGTCTATATAGGCCTAAATGTTGATTTGAACAAGCTATTTTAATTTTTTTCTTTTGGGAGACGGTTAAGTTGATGGAAGGGATTGGGATAGTCCTCTAATGTTGTTAAGAGTATTTTGAGAAATATGTAAATGGTTTTGTGTTTTGGAACTCAGTTTGGTGTCTTGAAATCATGGGTTTTGTGAAGGGTAATGAGTCCTAATTACAAGGAAATGTAAGATTTTTTAGATTTTTGTTAAGATGAGATTGATTTTGGGATTTTCTTCCTCTAGAATTGCATTAGTCATAATTCTATCGTGACTTCTTTTCATGCTACAAAGGAGAAGAACTAATTGATTATTGATAGTGGATTTTCAAATGATATGTCAAGTGACAAAAGTAAGTTTGTTAAACTTGAAAAGAATGAAGGAGGTATAGCTAGGTTTTGTGATGATACATCTACTAAGTTATGTGGGAAAGGTTCAATCAGTTTTGATGAAAAGCATAGTACAAATGATGTTTTCTATGTTATGGTTTTGAGATATAACCTCTTGAGTTTTGGAAAAATGTGCAGTAGAGGATATAATCTTATGTTTCAAGATGATAGATGTGAGATCAGAAAAAGGATCTAGAACTATGGTAGATACTGGAAGAAGGAAAAATGGAAATGTTTATCAGCTTAAAGGTGTTGATGGTCATTTCTTCATGACTCAGATTAATGAAAGTTAGATATGGAATAGAAGGATGTATCACATCAATTTTGATAACCTAGTGAGGATCAATTTAGTTCAAGTTGTTCAAAGAGATCTGCCAAAGATTATAAATCCCATCAATGTTGTTAATGAACAATCTACTATTGGACTATTGGAATTAGTAGATATAGACCCTTGTGGTCTTACCAGAGTAAGAAGTCTTCAAGGTGATAGGTATTTCATGCTATTGATTGATTATTATTAAAGAATGACATGGGTTACTTTTCTCAAAGAAAAATAAAAATATGTAGATAAGCTTAAAGCATTCAAAGTCATGGTTGAGAATGAAATGGCTATGAAAATAAAGTGTTTAAGGTCTAACAAAGGCAGAGAATTCACCTCCAATGAGTTTAACAATTTTTATGAGAATCATGGGTTAAAGAGGCATTTATCTACCCCAAGAACTCCTTATTCGAATGGAGTAGTTGAAAGAAATAATATGACTGTTTAGGAAGCTATAAGAACAATGATGAAAGAGGAAAACCTATCGAAAGTCTACTGGAGAGAAGCAATTCACACTACTATCTATATTCATAACAATATTCACGAAAGTGTAAATAGTGCAAAGAATCCCTACAATTTATGGTATTAAAGGATTCCTACTTTTAGATACTTTAGAGTGTTTGGAAGAAAGTGTTATATCAAAATAAATGAAGAGAACTTAGGAAAGTTTGATACAAGATTTGATGAAGGTATCCTCATTGAATATTCTATGAGAAATAAAGCTTACCAATCCTACAACAATAGGATAAACAAGATTATTAAGAGTGCAAGTGTCAAAGTGGATGAAGACTTATAGAAGAATTATGTGGTGATAGATGGATATTAATCACATGACTCATCTTATAGAGAAAATGATAGAGATGAAGGTAAGGATAAAGAAGTTCAAATTAAAGAGGAAAATATTCCTAAGAGTCCTAAGTATGTGCAAAATAATTATTCTGAGTATCAAATTATTGGTGACAAATGAAAAGTTATTGAAGAACAAGTAAACATATGTTTACTCTCTATATTTGAACTTTAAATAGTGATTGAAGCATACAAGGATGAGTATTGGATCAAGGATATGGACGAAGAATTAATGTAGATTGAAAAGAACTAGACTTGGGAACTTATCCCAAGACCAAGAAACATGAATATAATTGGGTCTAAATGGGTATATTTTAGAACAAATTGAATGAAAATGTAGAAGCAATAAGAAACAAGGAAAGGCTTGTGTGTAAGGGCTACTCACAAATAAAATGAATAAATTTTGTGGAGACATTTTCTCTAGTTCCATCAATGGAAGATATTAGGATGTTTCTAGCTTTTAGAACAAAAATATTTAAAAGTATATCATATGGATGTTAAGTATTCCTTCTTGAATGGTGGATTTGAAGAAGATGTATACATAGAAAAAACTAGGAGGATTTTTCGTTATTAGATAAACTAGTTATGGTTTTCAAATTGAAAAATTCATTATATGGATTGAAGAAAGCTCCTAGAGCTCGGTATGCAATGTTGGATAGGTAATTTAAACAAAAAGTATTCAATAAAGGTGCCCCAAATACTAATATTAATTTCAAATTTGAAAAATACCAAATCTTGATTATAGTCAAGTGTATGTTGATGATATAATATTTGGAGAAAATCAATCCATGTGCAAGAAATTTGTAGAAGATGTGTAAAAAGAGTTTGAGATGTTTATGTTTGGGGAGATGAATTAATTCCTTGGGCTGAAAATAAATAAAACAAGGAAAGTTATATTTATTTGACAATTGTGACATAGATTTTGGGACCCTAAAGATGCTTGCTCTTGCACTTCTAGGGTTTTTCACCCAAAAGGAGAGAGATCTAGGTCCCAAAATGCTTATGTAACACTCAAATTAGGATGTATGATATATTATATGATGTAAATGAACTTAACTAAATGCAATTGGCTGATTAAAATGAACTAGAATGAATGCAAAAGTTCAATTTAAGCTATGTTTGAAAACACATTATGATATGCAAATAACTATGAAAATGAAGAAATAATGCAAAACAAAAAGAGAAGGATGAAATCAAAGTGCACCTAGATGAAATATGAGTTTTCTGGAATGTCTGGAATGCTGATGAATTTTACTAATATTACATAGTGGGACGCATTCGTCCAGGGTGGTGAATCAATCCTCTTACTGATGAAAAAGTGTCAGGGACTAATTTCTGATAGTTAGGATCCGAGATCTAACAAAATATAGATTTTTAAACCTCAGGTGGGACTCATTTTCCAAGGGTGGTCAATGATTCCACTCTTAGATTTCTGGAAAATTAGACAGCAACTGTGCAACACCCGATTTGGGAATGTTTGAATGTCGAGTTGTTGAAGTCAATTTTGCAGGAAATGGACATAAAACATTACACAAGATTGAGATAATGATATGTTGACTTGAAGAACCTAGTTGACTTGATTTCCACTTTCCAACACCTTTAAACCTATCAAATTTGCAAAACAAAGGTTTCAAGGTATGTGCAGGATCATGATGGGCCAAAAAGTGGCGATATGATGGGTATGTGTAGGGTATGTGGCTGACGATTTTTTTTTTACCCAAAATTTATGCAATGAAAAGGGTTTTTAAAAGAGATTCTCATATTTCCACCAATATAAATTATTCTTTAATTTGAATTTAATAAACAATCATTATTCATTTTCTATTTGAATTATGACTAAAGTCCTGATTGATACGTTGATTGAAAAACATCTATAGCTTCCAAATGATATCATATTTTTTGAATCCAAAATATGTGTCACATTATATGATTTTCATACTATAAGATTAAAAAAAATGGATTTCATGAAGTTTTGACCAAGTTAAGGTGGTCAAACATACAAGTTTTTGTACTTTTAAAAAATTGTAATAAAAAAGTCAATTAATTATTTAATTGGGAAAAAACTACAAAAAAATATGCATCGTGAACATTGGGACTTGAGTCCTCTACTTGTATCTAAAATATTATAAGAAAATATTTTCATTTTATTGTGGGTAGGGTGGTCAGACAAACACCTACATATTTTTTCCCTGAAATTTAAGTACTACTGCATTAAAATTTCAAATTTTAACCAAATAGGTTTTTATTTTTATTAAATAAACCTAGTAGTTTAGAAACTACATTCAATTTACTAAAAATTCTATTCTTACATATTTTTGAAATAATATAGATAACTTATTCAAATTTCTACGTCAAGATACCTAACTCTGATTTTTCTGAATTATTTACCACTTAAGGGCCTATTTTTTCCATGATGATCCTACACATACCCTACAAAGACACATGCAAAGGGGAAAAATGTTGGGGGGTTAGAAAATACAGGTTTTACTTGGTCAAACCCCACTTTGGTAATCAAACCCAATAGAAATAAAGGAAATGTAAAATAAGAACATGCAAATTCTATTAACTCACCAAATCCTTGATCTTGTAAATCTGAAGTAATCTCAATGACTACTTCAAAGTGCTTCAATAGTTGCTTTTATTGATGATGTAGAATGCTTGAATGCATATGTGGATAAGTGAATTTGATGAATTGGGGGTTAGAATGAGATGAAAAAATATTATTTATACAATTCTTGTGCCTTACTATCCATTCATACCTCATCATATGCCGACATCAAGTGAATTTTAATAAAATACCAAAAACAAATTTAAAATATTTTGAATTTAGGGCCAAGGTGGACTCATTCGCCACAAATGGCGAATGGGTCCCAAATAGGACCTAACAAAAAGTGTCATAAATAATATTGTGTTTAATGTTACTTGTTGGGATAATATTTAAAATGCACTTAATTAAGCATATGAGGGTATAAAGAGACAAAATAAAGCATGAGAAGTGTGCCTAGAAAAGTGTGAAGGCTTGTTACAAGACTTTACAAAACTTTAATATAGGACTTGCTAATGTGTAAAAAGGTGATTTTTGGGTGAACTGTATTAAATAAAGTCTAGAAGAATGTCAAAATGTCTCACAACACTTCACAACACCTTCACAAGATGTCATTCTTTGAGTTTTAGTACCTAAATTTTAATGTTTAACCCATGTTACAACATAAAATCAAATCAACATAGTTTAAACACCATGAAACAAGACCTAAAAGGCCATGAAAATGACAAAGCACTATTTTTTTATGGCACATTTAGCCCCAAGTTTAGTGAGAGGATGAACTTGTTTCCTCACACTAAAGTAGCCATGAACATTGAGGGAAGGGATCAAATGCACTTATGTTAGCAAGATGGAATGCATCAATCAAGAGAAACGATCAAGCCCTCAGGATGAAGATCCCATGGAAAACTAGACATAAGAACAAAGGAACACACAAGTGTTGAAATAATTTGAATGAAGCTTCGCTCATCAATCAAACTAGTCATGAAAAGAGATTTAGGTTGATTTTTTTGAAAAAGAGAATGTTCACTCACTTTGGGGCCACAGAACTAGTTGTCCACGGGGTGAGAAGGCCCAACTGTATACTCACTCTGGGGCCATGATACTAATTATCTATGGGGTGAGAAATCCCAAAAAGTAAGATACATATGCTAGTTGGTATGCACTCACAAATACAAAAGTGGCTATGGGAAAAATTCATGCCACTAGTTGGGCATCCCGCTCAACCATGCTAAAGCTATACCACTGGATAACTTTAACAAGGTGCCACAAAGCCAAAGAAAATGTAAATGTCAGTTTAAGTTTCATGAGACAAGAAAAAAATGATGGCACCATAGGCATGCAAGTTGTGTTATGCAAGGTGGCCAAAAAAATAAGACGGCTCCACAGGCATGCAAGTTGTGTTATGCAAGGTGGCCGAATGAGAATGCAATAATGTGAAAGATTGTTCAAAGAAGTCTTGTTCAGTTTATACAACATCAGTCACTTAGGGAACATTGTGTCTAATGTCTCAAAGAGAGGACCAATCAAATAATAGCATATTCACAACTTAGGGGATGCAGTGCCTCACATCAAACCACAAAGAGGAATGTAATATGCTAAGATAGATCACACTTTTGAAGGATATCACACCCAATGTCATCCACAAAATGACAAATGCATCACGTAAATAATAAGGCTACACTAAGAAGCATGAATGCATAATGAAATAATGGTAATGTATGCCCCCCACTTTAAGGGAATTGATACACATTATTCAATGACCAACTACTTGAAAGTAGAGAAGAAAAGAAAAGGAA
>VDFB02390444.1:0-54338 GCA_007258455.2 Sequoia sempervirens | reverse complement strand
GGTTGAAAGATATTGCAATTTTAGTTTCCCAAATTTGCACCTGAAAATCTTTCGAGTGGGATTTGAGGCACTTAGAGCTTCCGGATCGGCCCCGAAACTTGCTAAAATCGGCTTAGCAAATTTTGAGAGTGTTCTTTACTTCGAGACCTTTCCAACGGTTCGAACGGTTCGCGAATCGGAGTCATGGATCAAAAGTTATGGCCCCGCGAAGTTGGCGCACTTTCTAGAAGATACCATTGCAAATGCTCTTTTGAAATTTGAACTTCATGTTGTAAATTTTGGGCGCCAAACTGCCTAAACTCAATTTGAATATTGTTTTGCCTCCAAACTAATGAGGAGCTCTATTTATGGGTGGGTTTTCTAATTTTTGGGTAACTTTTTGGGGACAAGCTCGCATGTTGCGAAAGGGTTATTCTGTAGCTTGCATGTGTTGTAGAACTTGGGCATTTGAGATCCTCTGCATGTAAGAAGCTCCATTCTCTGAATAATAAAATTATTCTCTTGTTTGTGGGTTATTTTCAGTGTCTCGGGTTGCACCCTCATCACTAGACTGCCTAAACTCCTATTAGAGGATGAAGATAGATAATGGCCTTCCTACTATAAGTTGCGTGTCTTAAAGGCAATCTGGTTTTGAATTAAATAAGATTCACCCATGTTAGGTGCATTCATTAAGTCACTTTTTTTTTTAAAGTAGATAGAAAGAAACAAATCTGACATGAAAGACATTTTCTAGTACAAATACGTATTTTAAGAAAGCACGCTAGTTTAAGAAAACATGCTTTCAATACATTATTTATTGAAATGACAAATTAGAAATGAATAAGAAAACAACTTGTTCTCAAACTTAGCGGCTAATTTTAGCATTTTTTTTTTTTGTAGCATGTCTAGCTATGGCGTAGAGAATAGGCCTAGATTTACACATATCATTCTTAAGCTAGGATAGATGCTCGCCTTTATCTCAATAGATCAGAGGTTGTTGCTTTGTGTTTCTTATATCAATCAATCATAATCAAATAAGATTCCACCATTCAAAATTAGACCAAAGTTCAAGCCTCTCTTATATAAAGAGATACAAACTTTAGGCAAAGGCATACAAAGTTTATGACAAATCTAAGCAATGTCCAAGATATTGCAGAGTACACCCCGTGCTTATAAAGATTTATGATTTGCAGATTTTGGAGATAAAAAAAAATATATAAAACAAAGTTCCAATCTGCACAATCAACTTGTCATGAAATCACAAACCTTACATAATGTGACAAAAATACCTCTACATGATTCTAGAAAGCTAAACTATTCTAACAATCATAGAATGAAAGATTAGACATATACTGGTAAAATGGCATTTAAATGGTTGGAACAAATCAGAAAGAAGAAAAATCAGATCCTCTAGTCCTAAGTCAAAGGCCCTCCTTCTAGCGCCATTATGTGAACCTTAAATCTATTTAATTCAAAAAATGACCACAATTAACATAGTTATTCAATTCAAAATAAGAAAATATAAGATTCCTATGAAATACTTAACCATGCTAAGATATGCAAACTAAATAAAACAAACAAAAAATATTGCAAGCATATGAAAACATGATCAAGCCCCTGTCTCATAGTGGATTAGTTCTTTTTTGATGTGGAAAGAATCTCTTTCCCAATCCTTGATAAGCTCAAAATATGATGAAGATGCAAGATGATGACCAAGATGAAGTGCAAGATGAATGTGTATCAAGTTGCCTAAGATTGTGGAGTTGTGGTGGATTAAATCAATAGAGAGGGTCTCTATTTATAGAATAGAATGATAGAAAAATGCAAGATATGAAGAATGTGGGACAAAAGACAAACCAATGAAAAGATTCCATTTGTCAAGATGTGATAGGATGAAGGTTATGCACATCTTGGTCAATGTTCCAAAAAGGGGGAGATTTGAAATTCAAAAGATGGCTTGTTAGAGGGAGAACAAAAGTCTTAAAGGTCAAGTGGGGGACATGTAAGAGGGGAGTTAATGCTATATTGGAAGGGACAAGTCACGTGGGAGAGAAAATTCAAATTGGAATAATATTCCCTCAAAGATGCCATGTTTAATGAAAATGATGAATTAATAAATCAATTAAATTGATTTATGAGCACAATTTGCAAAATCTAGAGAAAAGAGGATTAGGATTAGCATTAATCATGGTTTGATTATTTTAAGTGAAGATTAGGTGATTTTTAATTTTGACTTAGACACTTGGATTTATTTAAATCAAATGGGAGATTGATGCTTTAGTTATTTAATTAAATAAATTTGATTTATTTAATTAAATGAGGAACATTTGAAGATAATTAAATAAAATTGATTTATTTAATTTAAGGAATATGACTCAGGATTTAATTAAACAAAATATGATTTATTTAATTAATGAGGGAAAATGATGATAACAGGATGATTAAGGATGACATGGAATTAGTGAATCCGCATTAGATGCATGATGTCAATTTTACATGTCTACAAATCTTATGGATGAAATGGTCGGTGTGATAGATGTTATCCCTTGTAAGGGCCAACCTAAAAATTATCTTATTATTACTTTCTCCTCTAAGGACATACTTCCAAATCTCCGAGATGGTCCTCTTTACATAGCCAATCATATTTATGATAAGCCCACCAATTGGATACTCATAGATCCCACTTGTGGAGAGAATGTGATCAGTGAGGAATTTTTGGTATTACATGATCTTTATCAAGATGATTATGATAAACTAGCAGCATGGATAAAAAACACAATGGTTTTGCTTGTCCTATGATAGGATTGATCATCCTTCCATTATAGATAGGACCAAAACTAGTGGATGTTACATTCTCCATCATCCCATAGTAAGAATAGTTTCGTTTGTGGCTAGGCCATTCATGGCTTTGCTCAATGAAAGCTGTCACTTCGGTCATACACAAATATTTAAAGTTTCCACTTGGAAATGACATATTCATTGTTCACCATAGTGGCTTTAACCCTTTGTCTTCTAAAGGAAACTTCTCCTTAGAAGCCTTTTCACCTGAGCCCATGGAACCTATAATGCCTCACAAAGAATTCTTTTTCATTGCTTACCAAAAATTTAAAGCAAAGAAAATTGTAGAATCGTCTCTCTGCAACATGTCCCCATCCACTTCCAACACTCCTATCCTAGATGAAACAATACTTCAACCCAAACATGAATCAACCCATCAAACTCAACCAACACCTGAAACTTCCCCTACATCATCCAAATGACCAAGAGATAATGATAACAACTCTGTCATGCCTCCTCATATAAAACAAGTTTATAAAGCAAAGGAAAAAGTGGATGAAAAAACTTCAATGGTTCCTTCTATTCCTTCTGTTAGGGAAGAAAAGAAACCTATGTTGATCAACCCACTCCTTCACAAGCGCAACTCGACAATAAAACCAAAAGAAATAGAGGAGCTAGGGATCTTAGGTGTAGATGTCATGCCCTTTCTTGCAAGTCACAAGACTAAGAAAATAAAGAAAATCAAAATCTGCAATTGAAAAAAGCAATTCATGATGACTCTCCTCCCCAATCAAAATAAAATGATCCAATACAAAAACCACAACTAGAGGTACACCCTTCATTGGAAATGATCATCAATCCTCCTACATTGTGATTAATTTGGATGACAATGATGAGATTACTAAAATAGACAAAGAGGTACAAAATAATCTGAATACATTATTTTCCTCTTCCACGAGCTTAAATGATAAATCTCCTAGAAATAGTGTAGAACCTAGTGCTTCCCCTAGTTTGGAACTTGCACTTGTACCTTTGACCAGTTTCCCACCCTCAACATATCATGAACATGATGGCAAGGAAGATGACTTGCTCGATGGTTGACTTGCATTTTCCTTACTAGTCTTTTGCATTTTCTTTTTCTTTTTCTCTTGTGTTTCTGTAACGTGTTCCCCTGTGATGTGATGTTTGATGTTCTCTCTCTCTTTGTGACATTCCTCTATTAATATCTTCATTCTTCCCTATGTTGTGAAACACTTTCTCCTTTTTCCTTTTTATCTTTTTCTTGTGCTTTCCTTTTGGGGATGACACAAAGCATTGAGACCACAATATCTCTTTCATGTTGACCCAAAAGGCCCCTTTTTCTTTTACTTTACCTTTACCTTTTCTTTTGAATTTTTCTTTTGTTTTCCTTTTAGGGATGGCGTAAGGCATTGAGACCGAAATGTCTCTTTCATGTTGACCCAAAAGGCCCCTATTTCATTTACTTTTCCTTTTTTAAATTTTTTTTCTTGTGCTTTCCTTTTAGGGATGATGCAAGGCATGGAGACTGAAATGTCTCTTTCATGTTGACCCAAAAGGCCCATTTTTCTTTTACTTTTCCTTTTCTTTTGAAATTTTCTTGTGTTTTCCTTTTGGGATGATGCAAGGCATTGCGACCAAATTGTCTCTTTCATGTTGACCCAAAAGGCCCCTTTTTTCTTGTACTTTGCCTTTTCTTTTTAAATTTTCTTGTGTTTTCCTTTTGGGATGATACAAGGCATTGAGACCAAAATGTCTCTCATGTTGACCGAAAATATTTTCCTTTTTCTTTTGCCTTTTCATTTTCTTTTTGCTTGTTTTTTCCTTTTAGGGATGATGCAAAGCGTTGAGACACCCTATGTCTCTTCCATGTTGATTAAAAGGATCTTTATTTTTCTTTGTTTCCACTCTCTTTGTGTCATTCTTCTAGTTCTATGTATTTGGGGAATGATGACTATAGACAATGAAAATTGGTCTAGGCTTGCAGCTCTAATTTTCTTCATAATTAATATCTTCATCATAATTATGCATAGAATTGCATAGATATTTAGTGAGATCTTTCTGTTATTTATGTTTTAAGCTTTCCATCAATTTATATGTTGTTAGCATAGGTTTACATTTGAGTTTGTTGCATTATATTTCTTAATCTCACTTGTTTTCCTATGTTACAATGACAATTCTGAGCTCTTTACAAAATATTGCAGCAAAGAACATACTGACCCCAAATCCATAAATCCCTTATGTGTTTGGTGTTTTCATTTTTGGGGAAACCCCTCTTTCTTTTTCCTTTTCTTCACATGACGTAGCCTTACTTAGAAACGTATGACTTGGCACAAGGGCTTTCCAAGTTGTATCTCATGTCTTCTTTCTTTTCATTTACTAATTTAAAGTAATTTCTCATAGTTTGGTGCATAGAAATTCCTTTAAAGTGGGTGCATACATTGGCATTATCACTTTTCATTTTTCTTTTTCTTGGTTCTTAGTGCATCCTTCTTTCTTCATACAATGTGTTTTGGCACTTTGTGGATGAAATTGGGTGTGATTTCCTTCATTAGCGTGATTAATCTTAGCATATTACATTCCTCTTGGTGGCTTGATGCGACACACTACATCCCCTAAGTTGTGAATTTTCTATTATTTGATTAGTCCTCTTTTGGAGGTCCATTAGACACAATGTTCCCTATCTTATAGACCTCACGTGAACTAAGCAAGAATCCTTTGAACATCTTTTGCATGTTGCATTTTTCATTTTTTATATGACCACCTTGCATAACACAACTTGCATGCCTGTGGTGTCATTGTGTTTGTTCATGATCTCCAAGCATGCAAAGTTTTGCTTGTCTCGTGAAGCTCGAAATGTCATTTTCTTTTTTGGCACCTTATTAAAGTTATTAGGAGGTATAACTTTGGTATGGTTGAGCGAGAAGCCCATTATGAGGCATGAATTTTCCCCATAGCCACCTACATGTGTGTGAGTGCATACTAGCCATGAGTGGATGCTTCTTACCTTTTTAGCCTTCTCACCCGGTGGATAACCATGAGTTTTGTTGCCTCTGAGTGAGTATTCATTTTCTTTCTGAACAAATAGCCTAGATCTGATCCACAATGGGATGGAAAAATGATTGAATCTTGATCTAACTTTATCTTTTCCTTTCTCTCTCTTCATTTACATCATTCTCATGTGTGTTTCTTGTTCTCACATTTAGTTTTCCATGGGATGTTCATCTTGGGGGCTTCATCATCCCTCTTGATCATTGTTGTCTCATCTTTCCAAGCACTAGTTCATTGAAACCCCTCTTGATTGCATGTTCGACTACTTTAGTGTGAATTTGAACTAGGTTCATCCCCTCACTAAAGCAAGGGCTAACTATGAACATGAAAAAAGTAACCCTTCTAATTTTTCTCATGTTTAGTCCCTCCTTGTGGATGTTTCCTTGATTTTTCCTAGATTTAATGTTGTAATGTGGTCAACACATTCACATTAGGGCTTGGACCCTTGTGAATCATTAATAATTCTAGGATGTCTTGTAAAATTGTTGTGAAGTGTTGTAACCCACTTTCACACTTCTCTAGGACCCTTTCATTATAATTCACCTAAATAACCACTTTTTATCACTTACCAAGTCTTATTTCAAAGTGTTGTAAAGAGTTGTAACAAACTCTCACATTTTTCTAGGCTTGTCATCACTAATCCAACCCTTTCTTATGTTTAAATGACCCCTTAATACACTTTCCAACCCTTCTTAAGTGTATTTTTTAGAGTAATCTTGTTAAACAACATTAAATAAACTTTAATTCTCGACACCTAGTAAAATTTCCTTGGGAGGACCAAGTCACCACCTGGGGTGAATTAGTCCCACTAGGCACAAAAATCAAAATTATTTTAATTTTCTAGCAGAACTTTATTCTCTTAACCTTGAGGTCAACCTGTGATGTGTTATTTTCGAGAAATATTGTAAAATAAAGTATAAATAAAGGGTTTTCCCCTCATTTTTCATCTCCTACAATCTTCTAATTTCCTAATTTATTTAGTGCATTTTCTTAATCATTCTCAAGCATTCTAGGCATTATCAAGCATCCATTGGAGCATCTACTTGCATATCTTCAAATTTCTAGATCAAGGGTTTGGTGATTTGTAGCATTGCATGTTGTTCATTCATCGTTCTCTCTTTATTTCCTTTCATTTTCAAGGGTTTGATTACCAAATTGGGGTTTTACCAAGGCAAACCCCTATTCTCTAACTCATAACCCTTTTTCCCCTCTTTGCATGTGTGTTTTGCAAGTCTTGTATGCAGATTTGTCAAAGAGGAAAGTGTTAGAAAGGTGTTTTCAACTCATCAAATTCATTCAAGTCAAAAAATCCCTAATTGAAGCTTGGATGCCTTTTTCAACCCAATTTCTACAATTTCAAAACTGGACACCTGTCAGGAAGGGAAGTGCAAGAAAGCATTAGGGGTCAGATAAAATGTTTTTCCATACAACGAAAAACAATAAATTAGATGCCATAATTAAGGAATTATATAATATCATTAAAGCTATACAAAGAATAATGACACAAGAAAATTGTCCTTCATAAATGAAATAGAAAACTAGTCTACCAAAAACCTAAAAAACCTACATGGAATTTTCATAAATTGACTAAAAATATGCAAGTATTTTAAATGCTCAATTGGAATCATCTTATACAATATATACAATAATACTTGTAATTAATTTCATACTGTGAGGAACTGTCATAGTAAAGTATAACAAGTTCATGTTGGTTATTAATATAATTTTTTTGATGAATATGTTTTACTCTCTAAGGACTTGCATTATATGCTTGTCATGTTATTGGGTATTATAGTTGTTCCATTTTTTGGGAACCCGTACTATATTAGTTAAATATCAATGAAATTTAGGGAAAGGGAAAGCTTATGGATTGCACTCTAGGGTTTGAAGCCTTCTCCAAATATTTCATATAGGGATTTGAGGTTGCAGAGGTTTGATTGATTTGGAAAAGGTATAAGACTGACTTGAAACCTGAAAGGTGAGTTAAATTTCCTTTGAATAAATCTAGAATGAATTTAGGGATCAAATGAAATTCAATGACTATGCTAATGATGCAAATTTTTTTTCTGATACAAATACAACAAGTAGAAAATAACCCAAATAAATTTAGATTGTTGGAATAGAAAAAAATTTAGACATTGTGCACTTGTGAGATGAATTTGAGTCTAATTTTGGAGGACTAAGTCAACTTGGGTGACAATGTCTTTTTTCCACTCCTCGGGAGCTAGATTAGAGCTTCTATTTCCTACTTGTCACACTACTGGATCACTATTGGATAATTACGTAATTGAGTTGTCATTTGTTGTCAAGGTGTAGGGTTTGAATGCAATAATGAATAATTGACCTTAAAAACTTCTCCCAATCTTCTTTTGATCTAAAAATTTCACATTGAAAGAGAGAGAGAATGAGAGAGGGTTGTGTCATTTATGGGATTTCCTTCGTCAAATTCTGTGTTAGTGTTTCCACTTAGACCACAATATCAATGTCAATGATAAGGAAGATAAATGATAAAGGAATTATAAATCATTAATGATTTACAATTCATCACTCCAAAAAAGACTTCCTTGAAGGGTTGAAATCATACAAATCTTGATGAGGGTACTCCCCTTACAAAACCACACACAAACAAATAAAAAAGAGAGATAAACAAAAACTGTAGAAATAAACACTTCCTTTCTATCATCTTGATGAAGATAAAATATAATACTCAAAAAATAACATACTACAACCACATGGGCCTTCTCATTATATAAATTTGTAAGAAAAAAACCATGATCTACACTACCAAAGTTCTCCTCTATAACCCCTCTTCTTCCTCTTTATCCAAGAAGTGTAATGACCTTAAAATATTCTGGAAGGTGTAAACCCATTTTGGTGCCAAAAATTACACTGTCTATTTCCCACTCTAGAAGATTTTCTTATTTTATATTTATATAGTTACAGCTTCTTGGGGTCATAAATTTTGATTCGATTTTCAATTTTTCAATTGTAATATATAGTTTGAAAACTTGTGAAGAGATCTACAACCATCATTCACCAAATCTATAAGATCAGATATTTTGCACCATATTTTGGGGCTTCAAAGGGCCTCAGTTTTTTAGTTTTAAAATTCTCTAGATCTATAAGATAAGATATTTTGCACCATGTTTTGGGGCTTTAGAGGGCCTCAAGATGAAAATTTACTATCCTCCAAATGGTAAAGGATTTTGAGATGATTATTTGACCAAAGGGTATGTGTAGGATCATCATGGAAAAAATAGGCCCTTAAGTGGCAAAAAATTTAGAAAAATTAGAGCTAGGCAACTTGACATAAAAATTTGAATAAGTTATCTATATTATTTCAAAAATATGTAAGAATCGAATATGTAGAAAATTGAATGTAGTTTCTAAAATACTAGGTTTTTTTTTTAAATCTATTTGGTGAAAATTTAAAATTTCAATTCATTAGTACTTAAATTTCAGGGAAAAAATAAGTAGGTGTCTATCTGACCACCCTAACCACAATAAAATAATAATATTTTTTTATAAGATTTTAGATATAAGTAGATGACTCATGTCTTGATCTGATGCATATTTTTTGTTATTTTTTTCCAAGTAAGTAATTAATTATGAATTTTTTATTACAACTTTTAAAAAATATAAAAACTCATATGCCTGACCACCTTAACTTGGTCAAAACTTCATGAAATTCATTCTTTTTTTTTAATCCTATAGTATGTGAAGCATAGAATGTGATATTATTTGAAAGCTATAGATGTTTTTCAATCAGCTTATCAATGAAGACTTTACTCATAATTCAAATAGAAAATGAATAATAATAATTTATTTAATTCAAAGTAAAGCATAATTTATATTGGTGGAAAGTTGAGAATCTCCTTTAAAAGCCCTTTTCATTTCATCAATTTTGGGTTAAAAAAAGTCGTCAGCCACATGGGCCATCATATCACAGCCACTTTTTGGCCCATCATGATCCTGCACATACCCCAAAAACCTTTTCCAATTTCACTCCTTGGGGTTAATTTTTGTGTCCATGGGAACCCAAATAGGTTGTGTTTCCACTTGGACTGTAATATCAATGTCAATGATAAGGAAAGATAAATGATAAAGGAATGATAAATCATTAATGATTTACAATTCATCACTCCAAAGATGACTTCCTTGAAGGGTTAAAGTCATACAAATCCTTATAAGGGTACACCCCTTACAAAACCACACACACACAAATAAATAAGAGATAAATGGAAAATGCAGTAAGAAACACTTCCTTTCTATCATCATGATGAAGTTAAAATATAATACTTAGAAAATAACATACTACAACCACATGGGTCTTCTCATTATATAAATTTGCAAGGAGAAAACCATGATCTACACTACCAAATATCTCTTCTATAACCCCTCTTATTCCTCTTTATCCAAGAAGTGTAATCACCTTAGAATATTCTAGAAGGTGTAAACCCACTTTGGTACCAAAAATTCACTATCTATTACCCACTCTAGAAGATTTTTTTATTTTATATTTATATATTTACAGTTCCTTCTCGATTTTCATTTTTTCAATTGTAATATATAGTTTGAAAGCTTGTGAAGAGATCTACAACCACCATTCACCAAATCTATAAGATCAAATATTTTGCACCATAATTTGGGGCTTCAAAGGAACTCAATCTTTAGTTTTAAAATTCATTGGAGAAATTCCCCAAGATGAAAATTTACTATCTTCCAAATGGTAAAGGATTTTAAGATGATTATTTTACCAAAAACCTTTTCCAATTTCACTTCTTGGGGTAAATTTTTGTATCCATGGGAACCAAAATAGGCCAACTTACTAAAAATAGTAGGTGACTATTTTCGGTTGTTTGTGTTGGAAATATGTGCCTCAAACATTACAAGCTGAAACCTCCATGAGTGCCAAGTCAGTGTGTTAGGTTTCATGTCTGCCCGACTAGCAATTTGCTTTATTCAATTCTGAACAGGTCGCTGTGGCCTTGCCATTGTCTTGCCGAAAGGTTGCACTATGAAGTCTATCACTGTAGCATGATGTATTCGCTATGACATTAGAGCGATCAGGAGACCTCTGGCCGATAGGCCATTCAATCATACATCGGTGAGACTCTTGGTGACTGTGATCTTTGGTGAAGCCTAAGGTTCTTGCTAAGATGTCTCAGTGAAGTGGTAATGTCTTGCTGACAGCGGTTACTTTGAGATCCTTGGGGTAACTCATTATGGCTCGGTGAGAAGTCACCGCAAAATCAAATGTTATGCCGATTATGTTTCATTGGAGAGACTTGGCTGAAGGAAGTGTCTTCGGTAAGATGTCCTACCGAAGTGGATATGTCTTAGCGACCAAGACTTAAGTTAGAATCTTCGATGTAACTTAATGAACTCAGGGAAACATCTCAACGATAAGCTCTTGTCTTGCCGACTAGTATTTAGAGCTCGTTATGACTTAATCTCATCGGTATAATGTCACACCGAAAGCTATGTGTTTGGGTGATAGATGAAGCTCTTGGGATAAGTCATAGAGATTAGTAAGTTCTCTCAGTGAAGGGAAATGTCTCGGCGATGGGTAAACACTTCTAGGTAACATATGGAGATCAGTATGAACTCTTGGTGATAGGAGCGAGTCTTGCCGACTTCTACTTGGTGCTCAGTAGGCTTGGGGACTTCGGTGTAACTTTAGTGTTTCGCTATGACCTTCTGGAAAAAGCAATAAGTCAGGGTGACTACGTGATGTCTCAGTGTATCTCTTGGAGCTCAATGTAACATCTTGGCAACTACAGAGGCTTTCGGTGACATCGATATGAGGTCAATGTGGCATCGGCGAGACACAGTTAGTGTCTCATTGAGATGCTAATACAATGTGAATTCTGTTGAATGGTTGACCGTCCTATGTGGAGTCTCATGGACGAATAGAAGGAGCCGAAGGGGAATAGTTGGAAGATAGTCAGTTGCGACGGTTCTGTAAGGAAGTTCTATAGATAGAATTCGATATGGTTATAGTTGCACGTTGCAGACGCTTGGGGGTAGGATAGAAGTTTCTATCAATAGTGAAGTATGAAGAATTCAAACTGTATCAGTGAAGGATTAAAATCTGTAAAGGCTATAACTTGGATGTTTTTCTATTTGAAGAAGGTTCATGATGAATGTTGTTGTCTAACGACACCAGAAAGATAAGTTTGGAATTATTTGTAATTTGATTACTATAATACAAAGTGATTTCTCTTGGTGTGGTGGGTTTTTCTCCTATAAGGGTTTTCCCACGTATATCTGGTGTTCATGTGTGATTGTCAAATACTCTATTTCTGTAATCTGTTTCGTATTGCATCTTAACTTGACTATAATTTGAAAATTTAAAAGTACTTCTGCATTCTTTCCTAAGGTATTGACGTTAGGAGAATTGTTTTCCGCATCTAATTTTCCTTACAAGTGGTATCAAAGCCTAGCCAGTTGTGTTATCCTTGGGGGTTCATTGGGTTTTTTGTGTCAATACTGTTTAGTGGGAGTTTTGTAGAGATTGTTATTTCTATTTACAGATTAAGATGTCTAGTTCATTTGGGAAGATTGAAATAGAGAAATTCAATGGCAATAACTTTGAATTGTGGAAACTCAAGATGGAGGATCTCTTAGTAGATCAAGACCTCTAGCTTGTTGTGTTTGGAACTAAACCTATAGGCATGAAGCAAGAAGAATGGGACCTTATAGATAGAAAAGTGAAGGGGCTGATAAGGTTCTATTTGGCAGACTCAGTTCTTCTCAATGTGCATGAATTGAAGTCTGCTTCTCTCTTGTGGAAGACACTGGTGTCTATTTATCAAGGGAAATCCTTGGTGAATAAGTTGTTCCTGAGAAAGAAGCTCTACTCTTTGAGGATGCAGGAAGGAGGGTTTGTAGCTGATCATTTGAATGCATTTAATATGCTGCTTGCACAATTAACATCTGTTGGTGTAAAGATTGAAGAAGAGGATCACTGTATGCTTCTGTTATGTTCTTTTCCAGACTCATGGGATCATCTAGTGATGGCTATTGGGAGTACAACATCTAGTTTCAAGATGGAAGATGCTGTTGGTTCTTTGCTGTCAGAAGAGATGAGAAGAAAATCTTCTGAGATGGCAAAGGAGGCTCTTGCTGTCAAAGGAAGGTCAAAGGAGAAAGGCAAGAAGAAGGACAAGAAGTCCAAATCGAAATCAAAAGGGAGATCAAAATTTCCTAGCAAGAAGTCCAAAGTGAAGTGTTGGAACTGTGGGCAACTTGGTCATGTCCGAAAGGATTGTAAAGAGGAGAAAAAGAAGAAGAATGGCTCTTCTGATAATGGTTCTTCTCATAGTGATGGTGATGCCTTAATTGTAGCCTTGGCTACAAAGGCATCAGATGATGTTTGGCTAATTGATTCTGGAGCATCATTCCACATGACATCTCACAGAGAATGGTTCACAAAGTATGAAGAATATGATGGTGGAAAGGTGTACTTGGTGAGTGATTCAACCTTGGAAATTGTTGGTCGTGGAAGAGTCAGAATCCAATTCCCTGATGGCAGAATAAAGGGGATCAATAATGTTATGCACATACCAGGTTTGGCTCAAAATCTATTGTCTGTAAGTATGCTAAATGATATTAGAGTACAAGTTTTTATCTCAGGAAGTGGCTGCAAGATGACTAGAGGTTCAATGGTGCTGGCTAGACATGCTTGAATTGGTACCCTGTACAAGCTGGATGCACAAGCTGGATGCAGAAGCTGTTCAATGTAACAGTGTCTCTTCGAAGTCACTGAAAGCTGCTCATGGAGTTATAGAAGGAAATAACCCTAATTATGTAAACTCTATGGAAGTAAAACTTTCTGCAGAGAAGACTATGCTTTGGCATCATAGGTTAGGCCACATAGGAGAAAAAGGTTTAAAAACCTTGAAGAACAAAAATCTTGTTGAGGGGCTTGAAGATTGTAATTTCAAATTTGAATTCTATGAACACTGTATATATAGAAAGCAGCACCGTGTTTCATTTTATGACAGTCCTCATAAATCTTCTGGTTTGTTAGATTATATCCATTCGGATGTGTTTGGTCTAGTGAATGTTCCTTCATTGTCTAAATCAAGATACTATGTGTCGTTCATTGATGATTATTCAAGGAGAGCATTTGTTTATTTTTTAAAAGGTAAATCAAAAGTGTTCAATTGATTTAAGGAGTTCAAAAATTTTATTGAAAATCAGATTGGTAGAAAAATAAAATGCTTAAGGACTGATAATGGCGGTGAATTCTATTCTGATGAATTTGAAAGATACTACAAAGACCATGGAATCAAAAGACACAAGACTACACCTTATACTCCACAATAGAATGGAGTTGCTGATAGGTTCAATAGGATAGTGATGGAGAGAGAATGAAGTATGCTTAGTAGTGCTGGTTTGGAGGAGAAGTTCTGGGCTGAAGCTACTGCTACTGCATGTTACTTAGTTAATCAGTCTCCAAACTCTACTCTTGTTTATAAGACACCTCTGGAAGCATGGTCTAGTAAGAATCCCTCTCTTAGACATATTAGAGTCTTTGGCTATGAAGCATATGCTTATGTGCTTGATGTAAAAAGATCTAAGCTGGAGAACAAGGCTGTCAAATGTATTTTCATTGGCTATAGTGCTAACATTAAATGATACATGCTTTGGAATCTTGTTACAGAGAAGGTTGTATACAGCAGGAGTGTAATATTTCGAGAGCTGAAACCTTCCACCTTGGATCTGTAGTCAAAGACAAAGTCTAAAAATAGTAAGGATGTAGCATCAATTCCTCCTACACCAGAGAAAGAGGAATTGAAAATTCAAAACGTACCTGAAACTGAGGAGAGCTCAAGCAGTTCTGAAAGTTCTGAAGAAGAAGAACCTCAACCTCAACCAGTGAGGAGGTCAACCTGAGAAAGGAAACAACCAGATAGGTATGGGTTCTCATTAATTGATTCTACTTGTGCTTATGCCTTGATTTCTAGCAATGATGAACCTAGGACTGTAAAGGAGGCAATTAAAATGTCTGATTCAGATTCTTGGTTGGAAGCCATGGATGAGGAAATGGTGTCATTAGATAAAAATGAAACCTAGAGTCTGGTGCTCTTGCCTAAAGGTAGAAAACCTGTGGGCTGCAAATGGGTATTTAAGAAAAAGATTGGTCTAGATGGCAGTGTTGAAAAATACAAGGCAAGACTGGTTGCAAAGGGTTATTCCCAGGTAGAGGGAATTGATTATGGGGAATTTTTTTCTCCTGTAGCAAAGCTGGCATCCATTAGATTTCTATTGTTACTTGCAGCAGCGTATGACTGAGAGGTTGAACAGATGGATGTGAAGACAACATTTCTTCATGGTGATCTTGAAGAAGAAATCTATATGTCCCAGCCTGAGCACTTTATTGAGAAAGGTAAAGAAAAAATAGTATGCAAATTAAAGAAGTCTCTCTATGGGTTAAAGCAATCACCTAGAATGTGGTACCAGAAATTTGATACATTTGTATTATCTTTGGGATTTGTGAGATCAAAATCTGATCACTATGTATATTATAAAGTTGAAAGTGATCAAGTGCTTGTTATTGCTCTTTATGTTGATGATATGTTATTCATAGGAAATAGCACGCTAATGATTTCTGATCTTAAGTCGCAGTTGTCTGCTAAGTTTGAAATGAAGGATCTTGGTGCAGCAAGGTATATTCTGGGGATGGAGATAACCAGGGATAGGAAGAATAGAAAGCTTTGGCTCAGTCAGAGTAAGTATATAAGGACTGTTCTTGAGAGATTTTGTATGAATGATTGCAAGCGGTTAGTTGTTCCAGTCATGCAAGGAACGAAGCTATCTGTTGAGGACTGTCCAAAATCTCCTACTGAGACATAGGACATGACTAGTGTGCCCTATGCTAGTGCTATAGGTAGACTCATGTATTAATTGGTCTGTACAAGACCAGACATTGCCCAAGCAGTGGGAGTATTTAGTCGATTTATGGCTAATACAAGAAGAATACATTGGGATGCTATGAAGAGAGTGTTTAGGTATTTGAAGGGAACTTCAGATTTTGGATTGTGTTACCATGGGAATTCGGTTGAATCATAGAGAACTCTCAGCATTCGGGGATATGTAGATTCTGATTGGGCAGGGGACATTGACAACAGAAGATCCACTAGTGGATACATTTTCATGTTGAATGGTGGTGCAGTGAGTTAGATGAGGAAGTGGTAGGCTGTAGTCACTTTGTCCACTACAGAGGCTGAATACATGGTAGCTACTCATGCTTGCAAAGAAGCTGTATGGTTGAAACGTTTGTGTTCTAACATTGGTTTTGATGTAGGGGAAATAACAATTTTATGTGACAGTCAGAGTGCCATTTGTCTGGCAAAAAACCCAACTTTCCATGCCAGGATGAAACATATTGATGTACAGTACCACTTTGTACGAGATATGGTTGAGGATGGAAAGGTCAGTTTGGAAAAAGTTGATACTCTAGAGAATGTTGCAAATGCATTGACAAAGCTAGTGAGCATAGACAAGTTCAGGTGGTGTGCTAGTTCAATGGGCCTTAGTGCCCATGTTTTTTAGTAAGTATTATTTATGCTCTAGAGGTGCCTGAATGATCTTCATCAAGTGGGAGATTGCTAGAAATATGTGCCTCAAACATTATAGGTTGAAACCTCCATGAGTGCCAAGTCGATGTGATAGGTTTCATCTCTGGCCGACTAGCAGTTTGCTTTATTCATTTCTAAACAGGTCACTGTGACCTTGCCATTTTCTTGCCGAAAGGTTGCACTGTGAAGTCTATCACTGTAGCATGATGTATTCGTTATGACATCAGAGCGATCAGAAGACCTCCGGCCGACAGGCCATTCAATCGTGCATCAGTGAGACTCTTGGTGACTATCATCTTCAGTGAAGCCTAAGTTCTCGCTAAGATGTCTCAGCGAAGTGGTAATGTCTTGCTGATAGCAGTTACTTTGAGGTTCTCAGGGTAACTCATTATGGCTCGGTGAGAAGTCACTGCGAAATCAAATGTTATGCCGACTGTGTTTCATTGGAGAGACTTGGCCGAAGGAAGTGTCTTCGATAAGATGTCCTACCGAAGTGGATATGTCTTAGCGACCGAGACTTAAGTTAGAATCTTTGGTGTAACTTAATGAACTTGGGGAAACATCTCAACGATAAGCTCTTGTCTTGCTAACTAGTCTTTGGAGCTCGTTATGACTTAATCTCATCGGTATAATGTCACACTAAAAGCTATGTGTTTGGGCGACAGATGAAGCTCTTGGGATAAGTCATAGAGATCGGTAAGTTCTCTCAATGAAGGGCAATGTCTTAGCAATGGGTAAACACTTCCAAGTAACATATGGAGATTGGTATGAACTCTTGGCAATAGGAGTGAGTCTTGCTAACTTCTACTTGGTGCTCGGTAGGCTTGGGGACTTCGGTGTAACTTTAGTGTTTTGCTATGACCTTCTGGAAAAAGTGATAAGTCAGGACGACTACATGATGTTGTGGTGTATCTCTTGGAGCTCAATGTAACATCTTGGTGACTATAGAGGCTTTTGGCGACATCGATATGAGGTCAATGTGGCATTGGCAAGACACAATTAGTGTCTCACTGAGATGCCAATACAATATGAATTTTGTTGAATGGTTGACCGTCCTATGTGGAGTCTCGTGGACGGATAGAAGGAGCCGAAGGGGAATAGTTGGAAGACAGTCAGTTGTGACGGTTCTGTAAGGAATTTCTATAGAAAAAATTTGACATGGATATAGTTGCAAGTTGCAGACGCTTGGGGGTAGGATAGAAGTTCGATCAACAGTGAAGTGTGAAGAATTCAAACTGTATCAGTGAAGGATTTAAAATCTGTAAAGGTTATAACTTGGATGTTTTTTTTTTCGAAGAAGGTTCATGATGAATGTTGTTGTCTAATGACACCAGAAACATAAGTCTGGAATTGTATGTAATTTTGATTACTGTAATACAAAGTGATTTCTCTTGGTGTGGTGGGTTTTTCTCCCGTAAGGGTTTTCCCACGTATATTTGGTGTTCATGTGTGATTTTCAAATACTCTGCTTCTGTAATCTATTTCATAGTGCATCTTAACTGGACTTTAATTTGAAAATTTAAAAGTACTTCTGCATTCTTTCCTGAGGGATTAATGTTAGGAGAATTATTTTCCGCATCTAATTTTCCTTACAGTTTGAAACTTCAAACTATCCTAAAGACTACATGAGTCGCCATGGGCTCCAATGTCAAGTAAGGAAACTACAAACAAAATGAAAACACTATATTTTTGGGTGATGCAAGATTTCCCTTACACCACTAGATGCTCTTGGATCAAATCTCCTCAAGGCTTGATTATTAATAGCTCATTTTTCTTGCAGACCTACAAGGGTTAGTCTTCAAAAACAATATGATAAAATGAACATGAACACAAACATAAATGTTTACATGATGCTTGGATCTTGAATTTATATAATAAATCTCTAAAATGCTACTCTTGACTTGCTTGATAATGCTCTTGATCACTAATTTTACCAAGAATTTTTAGATTTCCTTCAATTGATTTTATAATTAGGAATTTATATGTAATTATTCTAATTTCCCAAAAAAATAAATCTTGGTAGCTAACTTTGGATATTTGAAATTGAAATGATAAAATGCTAACACTGACATATTTGAATATGAAGCAAAAATAGGGGGACTAATGATAAAATGCTAACACTGACATATTTGAATATGAAGCAAAAATAGGGGGACTAACTCACCTAGGGAAACTTAGTCCTAACCCTATTTTGTGGGATTTAACATGTCAAGGGAAAAATATTAAATAAATGAATTTTTTTTGTACTTGCAAATTGTCGGTAAATGTTAATATTGGTCAAGGAATGCATAACTTATGAAATTAGGTGTTCAATTAGGTCCATGCACTTAAGGGGGATCAAAACATAGTGTGAATTTTTCATGAGTGATGATTTGCAATGCTACATTTAACCCCCACTTTAGTGAGAGTGTAAAATTACTCTTATACTCACACTACAATAGAAAATATATCAAGAGGGATTTAATTTTCCAAATGTTGAAGAGATAGGATTTCAATGGATCTAAGGGGAATGTGCAAGCCTTGAGGATCAAATATTCCATGAAAAACCAACATAATCACAAAGGAACACACATGTATGAAATGAAACAAGACAAGTTACACAATGTCAAAATGAAATGTGAAAGGAAGGGTATGAATATCATGGACTAGTAAGCTATGTTATGCTAGGATCCATACCTAAGGCATTCATGGTGCATAGGCTAAAAAAGTATGATATTTTCTTGGTGAATTACAAACCGAAGGCACCATGGGCTAGTGATGTCCAATATTCACTAAGTGAATCCCCAAGACAAAGTAGAAAAGTGAGAAAAAAAAATCTAGTGAAGTTCAATATTCACTAGGTGTGTACCCATGTCAACCATACCAAGAATTATGATCCTTGATAATTCTAATCAGGTGTTACACAAATGATCAAGAGTGTATGCCAACAAATCACTAAGTCTAGTGCATGTGAACAAAGTGAAGCAAAAACATCAATGTTTAAACATCACTAATTCTAGTGCATGTGAGCAAAGTAGAGCAAAAATTCCAATGTCAACATCACTAATTCCAACATGTGTGAAAAATGCAAAGCAAATATGTTTATTTCAATGCATCACTAAGTGTAGAAAATGTGAAAAAAATGAATAAAAATTACAATATCAATGCATCACTAAGTCTAGTGCATGTGAACAAAGTGAAGCAAATAATGCTAGTGGATACCCCAACCTTAAAGAAATTTCTAAACACTATGCTATGAGAAATTGATTTAATGTAGGAAAATGAAAAGTTTCATGTCATAAAAGGTCATGCAAGCTTATTTGGAGTGTCCTATTCCAATGATACATTTCAAAATAAAATATCTCATGATAATGGGTTTCCCACAAATGTAATTCCAAAAAAAAAAAACAAAGGATGAACACAAGAGGGATCCACTGATGTAGGGTCATTATACGTCTTTGGTACAAGAATTTATGTGAGATTGAAATTGACATCATTCCCTAAATAATCATGGAACAATGAACATAATGGAGTAATGACACATAGAGAGAGAATAAATAGTCTTTTGGATCAACATAGAAGAGACTTGAATGCCTCAACATCTTGCATTGTCCCCAAAAGGAAAATATAAGACAAGAAAAAAATGCAATGTTCATCACATAGAGAAGAATAGAGATACAAATAAAAGCATGTCAAGACAATTTTTTTTCCTTTGTATCATATTTCCTCAGGAGAAGCAAGGGTAATCCAAAGAAAAATCACCAGTTCACAAAGGCACACCAAGCAGCACAACACAAGAGATCACATCAAATGCAAGAAAACACAAAAGACACATAAAGTAAACACAAAGGTACCAACCATGCAAGCCTTTCTAAAGAAAATCATTTGCATCCCAATCATGATCATCATATAAGGAAGGTGGAAAACTAGCCATGGGGACTACAATAAGTGTCGTACTAGGAGTATCAACAAGTTTAACACATGGTAAATCACTCTCAACAAGAGGATCATTACCGTTGTCCCCATCTAAATCTATAGACTTTGAAAACAACAGATACAAATCATTATGCACTTCTTCATCAATTATAGAATATTCATCCTTGTCATTCAGATTTATGATCATGGATGATTTAATGATAATGGACCAGTTATATGTTCTTGTTTTGAGTTTTATTTTGATGAAAGTTGTAATTCCTCTTGATTTATTTGCATAGGTTTTTAATTTTCAGGCAATGTTTTATGCTTTTCTTCCAACTGAAGAGAAATAGAATGATGTCTTTTACTATTCACTCTTTAGCATTTTTGTTTCTTTTGTGTAGTTTTCAATTTGTGAAGGTGTAAGGGTGGGTTTCTTGACTATTGGTCTATTTCATTCCCTTGGGGGAGGAACTAAAGGGACCACTGAGGGTTGGGAAACTAATATTTTTTTATACCTATACACTTTCTTTACTTTTAGAGTCACGAAAGGAAAAATGTGATTGATTCTTGGAATTTTATATGATATAAGTGGAGGAACTACAACACATTTTCCTTGGTTACTTTGAACAGTGTTTGATTCAAACACAGGTTCATCCATAACTTTTGGGGTGGGAGGAAAAACCAAAGCCCTATCATTTTCAAGAATATTGCTAAGGGATAATATTGTTATGTGCTTCATCTTAAAATATTGATATGATCTAGAAAATAATTCTTCATGAGTTTTAACAGGTTTCATGGGTTTAGGCCAAAAGTAGTCCAAGGAAAGTTTCGATAGGAATACAAAGGATTAAACTCACTATGATGCACTATGAATATTCTATCTTCAAATGGGAACTTATTACACTTTTGGATAACTGATGGTACATACAAAATTCATAGAGTATATCCATGGATAGCCTAGCTTCACAAGGAATTGGTTCGACGTTGGAATGATAGATAATGAGACATCTAATTTTTTAGTTCCAACCTTAAGAGGAAGAGTGATCAATCCTGTTGTAGGGAAAGAAAAACCATCATAATTTTTCAACCATGCTTTTTATTATTTGTAACAATATTGATAATTCTCATGCACATACATGAATTCCTCAGTGATATCATTTTATAAAACCATGTGATCAATGATTATTCCTTATGTATTTTTTTCATTGATACGATCAGTGATATAGAGAGGACCATCAAGCACATGTATAGATGCAAAATATGGCTGAAACCAATGTCAGGTACTAAAGTGGTTTTTTCCTTATGAGGTTGACCATATATTAAAGAAACCATGTTGTCTAGACTATCCTCATCATTATTTTAATCATCATTTTCATCAGCATTCTTATCTTAATTTTTATCCTCACAGGCTTTTACCAACTTGGATATACAATTTGGGATGGGATTTGTAAAGATTTGCAAATTTTAATTTGGTGGGGAAACAAATTTTTTTCCTTTACCATTTACACCACCCAATTAGATGTGATTAGAATTGATTAGGTCTTGTACTTAATTTTTAAGATGCATACATCATTTTGTATCATTTCCATGTGTACGATGATATTGAAAAAAATATTTTGGGTTAAAATTTAAATATGATGGATTTGATGTATCCACATTTCTAATCAGAGGTAATTGGATTAGGTTCTTTCCCAAAAGTTGTAACATGATTGAATGAAGGGAATAAAAAAAAATGTGAACTTTTTATCCCTCACCTTGAATTGATATGGAGTTGAACTTATGGCTTTAACTTGTGACTCATTGTGGTTGGTTGATTGAGGTGTGCTTATCTTGATAAATTTCTTGTTTTCCTTCTTGAAAGTTTTTTTTTTTTTCGGGTACATATTTGAATTTATCATTAGGATTTGGGTATGTGCAGGATCATGATGGGCCAAAAAGTGGCAATATGATGGGTATTTGTAGGGTATGGTTGGTAATTTTTACCCAAAATTGATGAAATGAAAAGGGTTTTTAAAGGAGATTATCAAATTTCACCAATATAAATTATTCTTTTACTTTGAATTTAATAAATAATTATTATTCATTTTCTATTGAATTATGACTAAAGTGTTGATTGATTAAATTTTGAAAACATTTATAGCTATCAAATGGCATCACATTTTTTGAATCCAAAACATGCATCACATATTATAGGTTTAAAAATAAAAATTTAATTTCATGAAGTTTTGACCAAGTTAAGGTGGCTAGACATACGAGTTTTTGTGTTTTTTTAAAGTTGTAATAAAAAATTCATAATTAATTATTTACTTGGAAAAAATTACATAAAAATATGCATCACATCCGACATGAATCTGTTATGAAATAACTTGCACAATAGAAGAATATGATATGAAATATGTTGCAAATACTATAACTAAGAACAAGCCACTTCGAGGGGGAAAACCTCCAAATATCTCTAATGAGAACACACTTCACACTTGATGATGAAATAAGACTCACAACCTCCTATATATACCTATTTATGCTAAGGATATCACCTAGGCCGACTTAGACACACCTATATAAGACTTAGGCCAACCTAAACAACTAAATAACAATATACTAATGATAATATGACTTAATAGAGAGTTAAGATAGCCACAAGCTGACTATTCATAACCCGGTGTACAATAATATTAAGGGCGTAGCATGCCCCCCTTCTTCAAAGAAGCATTGTCCTCAATTCTAATCAAGTTTGGAAACTTTTGAATGAACTCCTCATCTTCCCACGTGGCATCTTCAACTGGTAACTTCTTCCATTGGATGAGATACTTAGTGATAGTTCTATTCCTCAGCTTCTTTGTGCGTGTTTGACGAATGCACTCTGGTTCCAAAATGATTCTTCCTTCTTCATCCAACTCGGGAAGTGTTGTTTGAGTGGGAATATTATGCCCAATTACCTTCTTCAAACAGGAAACATGAAAAACTGGATGTATCTTTGTTGTTGGTGGCAACTCAAGCTTGTAGGCAACACTACCAATCTTCTGCATGATTTGGTATGGACCATAATACTTTGGAGAAAAATTATTATTCTTTCTTTGCTGCTTTAGTGAGATTTTCTTATAAGGCTGCAATCGAGAAGACCCAATCCCCAACTTCAAAACTTCTTTCACTACAATGTTGGTCTGCCTATTGTTTCATTCGATTTTGTGCCATGGCTAAATTCTCCTTGAGTCCTAAAAGTACTTGTTGTTGATGAAGCAAGTGGTCTTCTACTGCCTAAACTCTCGGGGACACCTTAATTGATGATGTGATGGAAGGAGGATGATATCCATAAAGTGCCAAAAATGGAGACATTTTTGATGAGCTATGAAAAGAAGTGTTATACCACCATTCCGCAAGTGGTAGCCAATCTACCCACTGAGAATATTTTTCTGAAGTGAAACAACGTAGATATCCTTCCAAACACTTATTAACAACCTCCGTTTGCCCATCTGATTGAGGGTGGTATGAAGAGGTAAGAGCCAATTGAGTACCCAAACATGAGAATAAATCTTTCCAAAAGTGACTAGTGAAGATAGGATCATGATCACTAACAATAACTTTAGGTGTACCATATAGCTTTTGGATATTCTCCAAAAAAGCTTTAGCCACTACACTTGCTGTAAAAGGATGTGCTAATGTAATGAAATGTGCATATTTAGTGAGCCAATCAACTACCACCATGATGACATTATGACCTTTAGATTTGGGAAGCCTTGTGATGAAATCCATGGATACCTCTTCCCAACGCTGGCTAGGAATAGATAAGGGTTGCAAGAGAACTGGTGTCTTAATTGTCTCCCCTTTATGCCTTTGACACACCAAACATTCAGCCACAAATTTTTGAACATCACCCTTAAGCCCCTCCCAAAAGAAATCCTGCTTGACTCGATGATATGTCTTCAAAAATCCTAAATGACCACCCATTGGAGACTCATGCAACTTTGTGAGAATCTTGATTTTAAGGTTGGAATTCTTGCAGAGGTACAAACGCTCTTTATACCAAAGAGTATCTCCCTTCCAACAAAACTTATCTGAACTACGAGGATCACTTTTTAATTGCTCAATGATATTACTTGTCACAACATCATTTTGCCACTTTGCTTTGGCTTCCTCCACCCAATTTGCTTGTAATATTGAAAGGGCACACAATAAGGCTTCATCTTTCTCATCCTTCCTTGACAGCGCATCTGCGACAATATTTTCTTTCCCTTTCTTATATACAATCTCAAAGTCATATCCTAACATCTTAGTGACCCATTTTTGTTGCTCTTCAGAAGATAGTCGCTGTTCCAAAAAATATTTTAAGCTATCATGATCTGTCTTAACCTTGAAATGTCCACCCAATAGATAAGGCCACCATTGTTTCACTACATGGAGTATTGCTAGCATTTCCTTCTCATAAATAGGTTTTAGTTGATTCTTACCTTTTAATTGATGACTCTGAAAAGCAATTGGTCGACCTTCTTGCATGAGCACTGCTCCTATCCCATTTCGAAGCATCACATTCCACAATGAATTCCTTGGTGAAGTCAGGAAGTGGCAATCTTGGAGTTAGTACACATAGCCTCCTTCAATCTCTCAAATGCTGTATTAGCAGACTCGTTCAATGAAAAGAATCCTTCTTCAATAGAGTGGTGAGAGGTGTTGCTATACTACCATAATTCTTCACAAATCTTATATAGTACCCTATCAATCCCAAGAATCCTCTCAGTTTCTTAATGGTTTTGGAATAGGCCATTCCATGATAGCCTTAATTTTGTTAGGGTCCACCTTTACTCCTTCATGTGAAACTATGTGTCCCAAATACTCCACCTCTCGTAAGACTAAAAGCACACTTGGATGGCTTAGCATAGAGTTTATGATCTTCAAGTATTTGTAATGCTTGTCCACATGTTGCAAATTTTCTTCCCAAGTCTTTCTATAAATTAATATATCATCAAAGAATACTAACACAAACTTTCTCAAGAACTTCTTTAAAATGGAATTCATCAAACTTTGGAATGTAGATGGTGCATTGGTAAGACCAAATGGCATCACCAAAAATTCATAATGACCCTCATGAGTCCGAAATGCTGTCATACATATATCTTCCTCCTTAATTCGAATTTGGTGATAACCAGATCTAAGATCTAACTTGGTAAAAAAAATAGCTCCATTTAATTCATCTAGCAAATCATCAATGACTAGAATTGGAAACTTATCTTTAATGGTGTACATGTTGAGCACTCTATAATCTGGACACATGCACCAAGTATCATCCTTCTTATGTACCATCACCATAGGTGAGGAGTAAGAACTTTGTCTATGCCTGATGATTCCTGCCTCTAGCATCTCTTCAACAATCTTTTCTATCTCACTCTTTTGTATGTGTGGATACCTATAAGGCCTGATGTTCATTGGTTGGCTCCCTAGGACTAACTGTATGGCATGATCATGATCCCTCTTAGGAGGAAGTCCTTTAGGCATATCTCCAAGAACAACTGAGTGACGATCAATTATAGCTTGCAAATCTGGATGAGTAGGAGTATTAAATTGAGAGACTTCTAATGAACATAGTTGGGCCACAAATCCATCCACTCCTTGCTTAAGCAACTTTTGCATTTGATGAGAGCTTACCATTTGTGGAGATTTTTCCTTCAACCCCCTTAGCTCTACTAGCCTTCCTTCCGATTGAAATCTCATGAATAGTTCTTGGAAGTTCATCTCAATTGTTCCTGATGTAGTAAGCCATTGTACTCCCAAAACAATATCTGCTACACCCATGGATATCACATACATTGGGGTATCAAGTTGATAATCTCCCATGGATAATTTAATGCTATGACACTTCCCTAAATAACTAACTATACCACCATCTGTAATCAAAACTTGAAACTCTGGAGCTCGATATATGAAACAATTTAGACGAGTAGCTAACTTTTTGTTGATGAAATTATGAGTACTACCTGAGTCGATCAACACTGTTACCTTCTGCTTCTTTAGGAACCCCACTACCTTGAGAGTTTGTGGAGTGCTAAAACCTGAGAGTGCATGACAAGAAATGATTGGTTGAGAATCATGTGATTCCTCATTTGACTCCCTTTCATCTTCTAGTATGGGTTCCTCCTCTTCTTCCTCATTGGGACCTTCAATATAAAACAATTTCTTTTCACTACATTTATGTCCTCGACTGTATTTGCTATCACAATTGAAACACAAGCCTTTTTCTCTTTTCTCCTCAATTTTTTATGGATTCAACTTCATAGGTTGTGTTGAATATCCTTTCTCTCTTGTCACATTAGCCCCTTGCTTCTTAGGGATCAAATACTTCTCCTCTACCCTACGTGCTAAGATAAAAGACTCATTTATGGAACTAGGAATAAACATGCGTACCTAATGTTGAATGTGATCCTTGAGACCACCCAAGAATAAGTCATTCAAGTTTTCCTCCATAATTGTATCCACCCTTAAGGATAGATTTTGTAATTGTTGAATATAATCCTTAACTGATCCTGTTTGTTGAAGTTTAGCTAGCTGGTTGAAGAAGTTGTCTGTGACGCTATTGCTATATTGTGCTTGGAGTTCCTCTGTAAAAATTGACCATGAGACAGTGAGCCCCTTTTTACTTCGATGAGGGGTGATCCCACAATAATGGGTTACAATTTTTGGCCAAACTTGACATTAAAATCAGGATTTTTCACCAGACATTCACTTTCTTACACCTATAGCAGCTAAACCATTAAGGTTTCGAAGATGAATCAAACTAGTTATTTGTTAGATATTTTTTGTAGATTCTAATTATATTTTTTTAAAAAAATTTAAAAATAAATTGTGAATCATTTTATGTAATTTTTAATAACTTATTTTTTCTACTAATCAACATTTTAAAAAAGTGATGTTCACTTCGGTGCACATAAATTTTTTTATAGATAGGATACAATTCTGATTTTTAAAATGCAAATTTTTCACACCAATACCTAGGGGATGGATATTTTTTCATAATTTTTTGTTAAATATATATTTTTTAATTCATTTTCCAAGTCAGCGTAATTATAATTTGGACAGAGGTGTACTTCGGCACACATAACTTGTTTTGTATTCATTTAAATTAACTTATTTTTTTTTGTTGGAATAAGGACATCAATACCTAGGGCACATGTATTTTTTTTGAATTTTTTTTTCTCTATTTTTCTTTTTTTTGTATGTGTGAAATAAAGAACTTGATGTTCATTGAAAATCCTACATTCACAAGAAATAAGAAATAAATATAATAATCGAATTAAAAATATTTAAAATTATACTTTTTAGGAAGCTTATAATAAGGGCTACAGGATTACAAAGCATAAATTTTAAATGAATTCATTTGATCACCCAAAAGGTAAATCAAAAGTGGTTTTTTATTAGCATTTTGATAGGTGTGGAGGAGACTCGATTATAGGCATGGTTTAAATCTAACAAGGTTCTATCAAAGGGGGTTTGATCTAAGGGGGTTTAATCAATCCCTCTTTAATTAAAATAATTTAAATGGAACCTTTAAAGTCATAAATCATTGTATTTTCTAAAAATATGTGATTTTAGGCAAAAATCAGGATGTCCCAAAAAGTGTAACCCATTATTGTTTGGTATCGTTGGCTTTGCACTCAAGTGCAAAGCCAACGATACCAAATGAATTGATCTGGTTCTAGGTATAAGGAAGCCATCATGACCTTTTGTCCATTTGGGATTTGGTGTACTTCAAAAACATTCTCCATTTGGTTTATCCATGTTAGAGGATCCTTATCATTGAACTTGCGCATATCCACCTTTGGAAATAAATTCCTAGATCCCATAGGAGTACTAAAGCTTGTGTTAGTAGTAGCTGACCTAGAATTTTCAGCTTGGCCGCTTGAGAACTCCTTTCTTGATTCAGCCCTGTAGGTGCTTAACATGTTTCGTATGTTCGATATATCTCCTCTTAGGTCACACATATCCATCTTAATTGAGGAAATGTCTTCCTTGACCTTATTGATTTCCTCATTATGAGTAGTATCCTCAATTGTTTCACCATCCTTATCATGAGACTTCCTCGGAGTGACATTCTTCTTACCCCTTGTTCCAGGCCTCGGCATGATGGAAACCACTAATGTTGAAATAAATCATGCAAATGAAACTTAAGTTCTCTAATTTTTTTACTGTAATCTCCTTTATTATGTCTTCAAAAACCCAATAAAAATCAGACTCCAATTCAACAAGATGTGTGAGATATGTAGATTCCAAAAAAATAGTGTAGAAACCCTAATTCTGCAATAATTCGCTTAATTATGCTCCAATTCTTCTGAAATTTGGACTGTAGCTTCTTTAATATGTTCTTCAAAAACCCTTCAAAAATAATTTTTTTTTTTCCAAAATCTGAAAGATATGCTCTTCCAAAAATCCTCTAAAATTGAGAAAAACCTTGCCTCTATGGTGCCAAGATCATGCTCTGATACCACTTGTTGGTGAAATAACTTACACAATAGAAGAATATGATATGAAATATGCTACAAATACTTGATAATAACTAAGAATAACAAGCCAATGAGGGGGAAAACCTCAAATATCTCTAATGAGAACACACTTCACACTTGATGATGAAATAAGACTCACAACCTCCTATATATACTATTTATGCCAAGGATATCACATAGGCCGACTTAGACACACCTATATAAGACTTAGGCCACCTAAACAACTAAATAACAATATACTAATGATAATATGACAATAGAGAGTTAAGATAGCCACAAGGCTGACTATTCATAACCTGATGTACAATATTAAGGGCATAGCGAGATCCTCTACTTATGTATAAAATCTTATAAAAATATTATCATTTATTGTGGTTAGGGTGGTCCAATGAAACCTACTTCTTATTTTTTCCTGAAATTTAAGTACTATTGCATTGAAATTTCAAATTTTCACCAAATAGATTTTAAAAAAATAAAATAAACCTTGTAGTTTAGAAACTAGATTCAATTTTCTACAGATTCTATTCTTTGAAATAATATAGATAACTTATTCAAATTTTTACATCAAGTTGCCTAACTTTGATTTTTCTAAATTTTTTGCCACTAAATATTTTTGAAATAATATAGATAACTTATTCAAAATTTTACATCAAGTTGCCTAACTTTGATTTTTCTAAATTTTTTGCCACTTAAGGGCCTGTTTTCTCCATGATGATCTTGCACATACCCATTTTATGAATATTTCTCTTCAAACAAACTAATTAAATACTAATAGTCAAGAATAGTCAAGCATAAGTGTTTACATGATGTATATTTCATTAAAAAGATCTTATCCCTAACTCAATATTGCAAATTTTGAATGAACATTCTCTAAATGCCAATATTATGAAGATCATAGTTTTGATTAAGGTGAATTTGGGAAGGGATTTTACCCATTATTGAATAGTCATAAAGGAAAAAAGTAAATAAATATCACTAGAGGTGAGACAAAGAAAAACCAAGGAGAATAGAAAATCTTTTGATTAGATCAAAGAACTGTGAGAAGGTTTTGGAAGGACCCAAAACCAATAAAAACTAATCAAGGAGGTTTGAATCCAAACTTCAACCAAGGCCACAGAGTTGGGAAAGATTCAAGATGTCAATCAACATGAAAGCTTCCAATCACATCTACAAAATTTCTCTTAAGCTTGGAAGAAAAACCATCCAACCCAAAGGTCTTAGCAAAGGACTTCTCTTTACCAATAACCACAGGATGAAACACTGTAGAATGAATGTCCACCCCAACATCTAGCTTCCTTTTTATCCCTAACATAACTTTATCAACAATACCAGCAAAGGCCAAAGTTGCAGTAGATTGAACAATAGTTTCCCAATTTTTCATATTCAATGTGGTATTGTGAAGCTGGCCCAACATGTTAGGATGTAGCTAAGTAATTTCATAATGAAGATATTGCACCCAAGTCCCAAGATTGGAGCAAAGATTCACACTTTTAGGTAACACAAAACCAAACTCAACCAAGACAAAAAATCTTGCAAAAAAAAGGCTGGATCAATATTTAGTAACCTTATCCAAGGTAATAAAATGACCTACAAAATTGGCAATACCTTTAAGAATATATTCATCCCTAAATTCCAAGGGAATTTTAGAGAGACACACCCAAATAGGCTACAAATTGAGCTTAGTAATGTCAAATAAAACTTACCAACTTTGAAGGTGAAGAATGTCCTTACCAAAAAACCAAGGGACTTCTTGAAAAATGCAAGTGCACTCCTCCAAGAAATGAAAGGAAAAAAGCAAGAACCCATTCATCAAGACCATTATGCAAATATCAAGAATAGACCAATGTTCTAAAGCCCACCTATGAATAGAAACAATGCAGTTTAGTCTAAATCCAAATCTACCAATAAGGGCAACTTCCAAACCAACCAAAGTTTTATCAATCCACACATTAGGAATAGTGAGAGGAGCAAGAGTAGCCCCAACAAGTTTGATCACATTCTAGCTAGAAGATTCCTTAGAAGAAACCCCACTAGAAACAACAATTCCACATGGAGGAGGATATTGAGGCTCCAAAAAATGGGGAATCCCCTCAACACAATCCTGATGCAACCCACAATAGGGAGAACCAAGGGTCGAGCCCCTCTAAAGAGAGAGGGAAGACTCAAACACTTCTATTAGAAAAATTGTGGTAGGGGAAGGAAGAAAAAGTGGTTTAAGAAAATCTATAGGTAGAGGGGGCAGGTCTTGGGAGGGGGTAGTAGAAATCCCATCTTACGAGAAAACCCATCAAGAACTAGCTTGACAAAACCCTTGCCAACCGAGCCTCTATGGAGAAGGAACAAATACTCCTTATGATCCAACATATTGTTGTTCCCCGCAAAAAAGAAGAAGAGGATCAACATGTAGCTTGGCTACCAATTGGGCCTCCAAGAAAATTTCAAGGAGGAGCTCATCATCATATTTATGTACCCAATTTTTTTGAAAGAACCCTTAAACACAAAATCCAAATCATTGATAGAAATAGAGCCACCACTAACTAATCCAAGAGATTCAACTAGAGCAATCAAATCTATAGAAATGTTGCTATCCTTACCCTCTTCTTCAAAAAATACACCATCACCATCACCATCATATGCATTAACTTTGTCATTGCTAGAATCTAAAACTATTGCCACAAGGGACATCTTCATTGGAGCTAGGGTTTGGGGGCTCCTCACTACTACCAAGTTCAATTAGGAAGAGCATAGTTGATTTGTAAGTAAATAAATTGATATTACCCTATGAAGTTTATTACATTTTAATATTTTACTTGTTTTCACCTCACTAAATTAGTTAATGTAATTTCAAGACCAATGTTTGCTTGAAAGTGTTGGATGAATGCATCAACGAGTTTTTTGAATGAATGTATCGAGTTATTTAGCAAGGAGAAAAAATATTCCAAGACCATAAATTTTTCTATGATCTAGGAAATAGTTTAGCTAGGAGCTTATCCTCAAAGATGAAATCACTACACAATATCGTATAAGCTGATATATGGCTATTAGGATCTCCTTTACCATTGTGCTTGTCAAATCTAGGCATCTCAATATTTTGTGGCATGTGTGTTTTAAATATTTCAAGTGAAAGTAGGATCCTTTCGACATATTGTGATGGTTTTCCATTTTTATTTTGGTTTAATGTTGATATTTTTTGTTGCAATGATGCTACATTTTGCAATAGCTGATTTATGACAAAATCATTGGTTCACATGTTTTGAGAATGTGGTAAATATGGTGGGATTGTGTAATTTATTGGTGGACCACTATGTTGCAAGTTTATAAGAGTAGATGAATATTGAGGTCTCACATGTGATATCTCATGAAACTACAAGTGTTTCCACTTGAAATCCCTAAGGTTAGAGTTATTCCATGTGTTTGTTGTATCATTGAAACTATAGTTGGCAATGTGTGTGTAGGAATAAAGGAAATAGTCTTAGGGAGGGAGATTTGAATTCTTCCTTGGATTTAAGTGTACCCAAAAACTTGAGTGCAACTAGCCATAATAGGAATATTGACATCCATTATGTGAGCTAGGCTACACAAAACCTCTAATCGTTGGGAATCATCAATCATTTTCCTTAGGAACTATTAGACCAGCCAAATATTCAATGCTCAAATAGCCTTGCAATCCCTCTAAGTATTTCTCTAATTATTTTATTTTATCTTCAATTGAACATGGGCGAAAAAATCTCAACATTCATAAATGTGCTTGTTTGTGAAGTTATCATTAGTATGCTCAGAATAAGGATTGAGTCCAAGATGGGCATGGTATTGGAAATACCTTAAGTGAAAGAATTGCAAGACTTATGATCCACAATGGATGTAACAACAACATGAGATTCTACAAGTCTACAACTACATCTCAAGGAAGTATTGGAAATAAGACACCAAGTTGTTAAGCTTATCCAAGTTTCAAAAATCTAGGTGTTCCCACTGTTATCACTAAATTGCAAAAAAAACATAGAAAAACACTAAAAAAAAAGTACACAAAAAAAGAAGACAATAAACACCAAAAAATGGGTTTGAGAGAAATCTGAGCTAAAAATAGCTATACTAAGTTTCCTAGGCTGACTATGTCAACAATATATTTCCACAAATTTCAAAGTTTGGTTGTTTGTTATACTACTTAAGGAACTCAGGTCTATTCCTAGACATGTCTGATAGTGAATATTTTTCTAAAATTTGCTCAATTTTATGATTATGTAATCACAATGCAAGTGTGTTCAAACAATTTGAAATATTTTCTAGCAATGACTGAAAAATGTAAATGTAATTTCTAGGTCTAGGATGACATAATCCACTGACCCTAATATGCCAAAATCTTAAAATGATAGTTTTGATAAAATTTTGAAACAAAACAATGCAATTTTTTCACTTTTTGAGCTATATAAAAGATGCCTGAATGAATGCAATGAATAATTTCATATTTTATTTTAAATTTAAGTGTCCTAATGTATATTTCTAAATTCAATTTGAATGTAAATCAGACCTAAGATGACTAAAATTAACCTTATTGCAACCTATAATGCAATATCACATGCAAATTTTTGAATTTTTATGTCTTTTATGATGAAAAAATAAATGCCTAAATGAACAATGCAAAATAATTCAATGCTAAACCTAGATCTAGGATAATTTACCTCAAATTTCAAAAGGTATATAATTTAATATTTCAGGTTCACCAAAATGAAACTTAGGAAAAAGGAAAGCTTAGCTTAGGTATTGCACTCTAGTGTTTGACACCATTTCCAAATATTTCATATATGGATTTCAGGTAGCGGGAGTTTGATAGATTTGTACAAGGTATAAGAATAAATTGCAACCTAAAAGGTGAGTCAACTTCCCCTTGACCAAATCTAGATTGAATTTGGGGATGAAATACAATTTTATTACAAGGCTAATGATATAATTTTAGTTTGATAGAAATATAGTAAGTATAAAATATCATAGAAAAATTGATACTGTTGAACTAGATAGAACTAGATAGTGTGCACATATGATGTGAATTTCAGCTTCACTTTGGATTTAACTAAGTTGCCTTTAGTATAGTGTCCTTGTTGACCAATTTCAGATTTTTTTTTTGTAGTCCTCAGGAGTTAGATCAGAGCTTTTGTTTCCTTCTTGTCACATTGTCAAATAATTCTATAATTGATTTTTTGTTTCTTTTCAAGGTGTAGGGTTCAAATGCAGTAATGAATAATTGACCTTCAAAATTCCCACTTTTTCTTCAAATTTGAAACTTGCACATTGAAAGAGAGATAGGTTTCATCCATTTAGGGGCTTGCCTTAGTCAAACCTCACGTTAGTTTTTCCACTTCCACAATCAAAATGGAAATGACAAGGAAAATAAATGATATAAGAATGATAAGTCAACAATGATCTATAATTCACCACTCCAAAAATGGCTTCCTTGAAGGACTAAATTCATACAAGTTTCCTCATGGATTGATTGTTGTTGGCTTATTTGCTTGGAGACTTTTTAGGGTTATTCCTTAGAAACAATATGATAACATGAACATGAAAAAACTCACATACACTTTGACATGATGCTTCAATATTGAATTTCTGCAATAAATCTTTGAAATGCTACTCTTGACTCACTTGATAATTCTCTTGATCACCAATTTTTCCAATAATTTCTAGATATCCTTCAAATGATGCAATAACTAGGTATTTATATGTAATTATTCTAATTTCTTGAAAATTAAATCTAGAAAACCAACTCTGGACATTTGAAATTCAAATGATAAAATGTCGACATTGACATATTTCAATTTAGAGCTAAAATAGGGGGACTAGGTTGCCTAGGAAAAAGTATTAAATAATGTATTTGTTTTGTACATACAATTTGTTAATAAATATTAAAATGGGCTATGAAATGCATAATTTAAGAAACTAGGTGTTCAATTAGGTCCATGCACTTAAGGGGGAGAAAAAAATAATATGAAATTGTTATGGGTGAAAATTTACAATGCTACAGAAAAAAAATTATGTACTCTTATTTGATATTCCATACTAGAGAGGGGATCAAATCATGGGCACTTCATTTGGGGATTTTACTAACAGAGTTGTACAATTGAAAAATATAAATTCATACAAGAAGAGATTACCATAGAAGCTCAAAAAGGAAACCTAGGAGCTAAATTTTCAATAAAACAAAAAAATAGCATTAGCTAATGGTATGAGAATTAAAAATGTCAAAATCCACAACAAGAAGACTGTGTGCCCACATTCAAATCTAGAGCTAGTTGCTTCAAAATTTCATATTAATGTTTGACCCATCATTCCAAAATTGATTAAAGACAATTCAGACTCCAAAAGTAGGATTATATTTCCTAAATGATGAACACAAAACTTTCCTATTAAATGGAATATAGATCCTCTAACTTGAGGACGGTTATTCAAACTACAATTCTTGGTTTATACCTCTTTAAACAGTCAAGTAGAACTTTCATCCAGTCAGGATTAACAATAAATGAATGTCAATAGTCCCTCATTGACTTTCATTCTCCATCAATGCCAGTAAAATAGCCACTTATTCCATCAAAATTGGTGTTCAAATATATCCAGGAATTCCCCATAAATATTGAATTATGACCTGTGGAGTGGAGATTTGATGCACATGGGGATTGGTGGTGGGATATTCATTTAGAATCAAGGATGATATAATTAGCTTGGTTGATTTATGTAGGAGATGAGAGTAACACAACATACAACATACAACCTAAAATATTAAAAAAAAGAACAAATTTTTGTTTAAAAATAGAAACATAAATTTATATTAATTCCTTCTGAACAATTGAGTTGTCGATGCTCTTACAATCATTCCTTTTTTTCTTTTTAAAACTGAGTTTTTTTTCTATCTACTAAAACAAAGTATCAAATTGTCTTTTTTTACAAAACAGAGCTATTCACGAGAATCTTCCAAAATATGCCTTGAGGAAAGAAGAGTCTAGAAACTTTAGAGAAGAATGAAGAAGAAGATAGGAGTGGGAAGAAAGAAGAAATTAATGTGGTTGTTGAAAAAATAGACGAAAGAGGCAGGGGTGATTAAATGTGCACAACTAGTACGCCACATCAGCTAACACTCCCCCTTAATCTTCATTGCCATGTAGGTCTGCAATTCCAATTCCTTTGTAGAGATGGTCAAAAACATTCTTTGCAAGTGGCTTTGTGAAGGTCTTTTCCAGTTGTTTGTTGGACCTGCAAAACTCAAGATATGTGTCACCATTGTTCACCAATTCTCAAATGAAATGATATCGTGTATTTATATGATTGCTTCTTTTATGAAAAACATGATTGTTAGATAAAGAAATTGCTGAATTATTATCACAAAAAAATTATGTAGGTTCTTCTCAAGTGGATGCCTCAAATTTGAAAGTACTCTTCTCATCCATACTTCCTGACAAGCTATTGATGTGGTTGCAACATATTCTCCTTCAGCTAATGAGAGTGTCACAATTGGTTGTTTCTTTGATGCCCAATCTAAGATAGCTCCCAATCCTAGGTGAAAGATATACCCTGAAGTGATTTTTCTATCATCCATGCTACCTCCCCAATCACTATCCATATATCCGATTAGTTTGTAGTCATCTAAAAATGTATACAAAATTCCAAAGTTCTTTGTTCAACTATATATCTTAAAATTATATTTCTAGCTTTCCAATGTGATTCCTTTGGTTTTTCCATGAATTTAGAAATGAGAATCATCCCATACATGATATCTAGTCTTATGGTAGTTAGATACATAAGGTTTCCAACTAATCTTTGGAATAAAGTTGCATCAACACTAGGACTTTTGTCATCCTTGCTACATTTTAAGCCCAATGCAACAGGTGTAGGAGCCGGATTTACATTTGTCATCTTAAATCTCTTCAACAAATCATTAGCATACTTTCTTTGACATATAAGAATTCCTTGATCATTTTGACTTACCTCTATCCCAAGAAAATATATCATGAGTCCCAAATTGGTCATATCAAATTCTCTTTCCATGGCTTCCTTGAATGAGTCAATTGACATGTTACCTGTGAATATCAAATCATTTACATACAAGAAAACTATCAAGATTTCTCCTCCCTCATTCACTTTGACATACAAAGTTGGTTCATTACCACACTTGCTAAACCCATTGTTCACAAAATACAAATCTATCCTACTCTACCAAGATCGAGGAGCTTGTTTCAAACCATATAGTTCCTTTTTGAGCTTGTATACCTTATGGTCTTCTCCCAAAACTTCATAACCAAGTGGTTGTTTTATATACACTTCTTCTTCTAAAATTCCATTCAAAAATTCTAATTTAACATCCATTTGATAAACCTTCCATTTGTTTTGAGCTGCTATAGATAAGACCATTATAATTGTATCCAATCTTTCCATGGGTTCAAATGTTTCATTATAGTCTATGCCTGGTTGTTGTGTGAAGCCTTTAGCGAGAAGTATTTCCTTGTATTTCTCTACTTTTCCATCAACATTATACTTTTTCTTGTAAATCAATTTAACTCCAATCACATCCTTGCCTTTAGGAAGCTCTACTAGATCCCAAGTTTGATTCTTTTCAATTGATTGAATTTCATCATCCATGGCTACAATCCAATTTTCATCCTTAATAGAATAATTAGAGCATAAATCATCATTTTCAGCCTCTTGTATTTCATCACATATCTCCCTTAGACTTCGTCTCTTCTTTGAAGTGTTTATAGACCTTGATCTTAGTGATGCAAGTGTTGTATTAGAGGACTCACTGCTATTATTACTTGTTGGAGTAGTTGGATTAGGAGTGGTAGGTTCCCTAGAAGGTGTTGTAGGAACATTTTCTTGTGCAGTAGGATTCACACTTTGAGTCTCATTCTCTTCACTATCTTGTGGAACACTAGTAGCAATTGTAGTTGTTTTGTCTATATTGCTATCCCATGCTTCTTCTTCAAACAACTTAACATCACGGCTTATTATCAACTTCTTTGTGATAGGATTGTATAGCTTATATTCCTTGGATTGCTCACTATATCCCACAAATATAAACTTCTCTCCTCTATCATCTAGTTTCTTTCTTGACTCTTGAGGTATCAATGAATATGATATACAAGCAAAGACTCTCAAATGTGCTATGTTATGCTTCCTTTTGCTCCAAGCTTCTTCTGGTGTTTTATTTATCACTGCCTTTGTTGGACATCTATTTAATATGTATAACGAACATGCAATTGAGCTTCAACCCAATACTTATTTGGTAGATGTTTTTCTTTTATCATACTTCATGCAATTTCCATGATTGTTATATTTTTTCTCTCAACTACTCCATTTTTTTGAGGAGTATACCTTGCTATAAATTTTTTTGTTATGCCATTTTCTTTGCAAAAATTCTAAAAATCATTTGATATGTACTCTCCACCTTGATCGGTTCTCAATGTTTTGATATAGTATCCACTTTCTTTCTCAACTTTTTCTTTGAACTCTTTAAAAACAAAAAATGCATCTGATTTGTATTTCAAGAAATAAACCCATACTTTTATGCTAAAATCATCAATAAATGTCAATAAATAGAGTTTTCCACTTATGGATGGTGTTTGCATAGGTCCACAAAGGTCTGAATGCACTATCTCAAGTGGATGATTTTCCCTATAAGACTCTCCAATTGGAAATCATTTCTTATTTTGCTTTGCCAATATGCAAATCTCACATGTTGTCTTAAGTGGTTCTATTGGTGGCAGCCCATTTACCATTCTTTTCTTGTGCAATAGTTGTAATCCTTTGAAGTCTAAATGTCCAAGTCTTAAATGCCATAGCCAAGATTCATTTTTGTATGAAGTTTTGAAAGCTAACACACCAACCTTTTTCAATCCTTGTGGCTCTAAGAATAATTCACTTTGGATTCTAAGTGGAAACATCCTATTTTTTGTCATCTCAACTTTTGCAATTAGCCTATTACTTGGTTTCTTGTCTAGAATAACACATTCACCATTTTCAAAATATATTCTATATCCTTTTTGCACTAGTTTCCCAATGCTTATGAGATTTTGTTGCAATCTAGGGACATAGTAGACATCATAAATATGCTTCTTGTCACCTTGCTTAGTTTTTATGTTAATTGTCCATTTGCCCATGACTGAAACTCGTTGATCATTCCCTAATTTTACTTATGATTTTATTGAATCATCCATTGTTGCAAACCTCCTTACTCCCACTCATATGATTACTATAACTGCTATCTAAGAACCATATTTCTTTGGAGCTTTCTTGTGCTACATTGCATGTTATCAATAAGGTGTTTTGTTCACTAGTGTTTTGGATGATTTTCATTTGTAAAATGTGCTCTTTGCTTATTCATGTCATATTATCTTTTTCTACATTCAGATGCAAAATGACCAAATTTATTGGAATAATGGCATTGGATTTTGGATTTATCATACCTTTCTCCTTAATTATGGATGTGAGAATGGCTACTACCCCTTCCTCTTGTTGGTCTAAAATGAGCATGTGGGCTTGATGCTGGTATTCTACTCTCAAACTATTTATTTTCTCTTCCTCCTCTTGGTGTAAAATGTCCTCTACCTCTATTGTAATTTGATCTCTCTCTTGTTCTTCCAAATGAAAGTTGGGTCTTGAATGTATTCTCCAATGATGATGACCCTGATTGATTTAATCTTTTCTCATGTACTAAGAGTGATCCCATTAATTCATCCACTGATAGCTGAGTAAGATCTTTGGCCTCTTGGATGACTATTACAATTGGATCAAACTTTGTAGGTAGGCTTCTAAGTAATTTCTCTACAATCTTTTGATCTCCAAGGGTTTCTCCATATGATCTAAGCTGATTTACTATTACCATTGCATGAGTGAAGAATGAATCTATTGAATTTGTATCCTTCATATGCATATTTTTGAAATCCCTTCTAAAAATTTGTAATTTTTCTATTCTCACCTTGTCTATGCCTTGGTAAGCTCTTTGAAAACTTTCCCATGCCTATTTTGAGCTTGTGGTAGTTGAAACTTTTGGAAAGATTGATTCCTCCATTGCCTGCTAAATGATAAACAATGCTTTGGCATCCTTCTTCTTGTTTTCTTTCAACAAATCCTTCTCAGCTTGTGACAGAGCCTGATAAGCTTGCTAGTCTACTGGTTTAGGAAACCCATTTTCAAATAAATCTCAAACATCCTAGGAGAAAAACAAGTTTTTCATTTTTATGCTCCAATATTTATAATTTTTTCCATTGAAGATTGGAATCTGGGGTTGTACGATGCTTCCACTTGTTCTTGCCATGATTTTTTAAAACCCTTTTCTTATTTTTTGAATTTCTGTAAAACCCTTTTGTATAACTGTAAACAATAAAATTCTACCTTTTTATTCAACCTTTCATAACTTCATTGACTCCATTGACCTACACATCTTCCAAATCTCTGCATTTTCGTTTGTCTTCTTTTCATACCAGCGTGACTCTTCTTCTCCTTTTGTGTGCTTCTATTTACTTCAATATTTTCCTTTGTTTAAAATCTTGCTTCCCTTTGTCTATTTTCTCAAATATGAGACATCTTATATGCAATCTACTCACAAAATTTCTTTCCTCCGACACAATCACTCTCCATAGTTTCCTTAGTTATTCCTCTAATTTAGAATTTTCCTTAATAGAGCCCTCTATGTCCTTCATAGTCCTTTCTATGTCCTTCACAATCCTTTATGCCCTTCACACTGCTCTGATACCAGTTTGTAGGAAATGAGAGTAACACAACATACAACATACATCCTAAAATATTAAAAAACACAATAGAGTTTTGTTTAAAAACATAAATAGAAATTTATATTAATGCCTTGTGAAGAATAGAGTTGTTGATGCTCTTACAATCATGACTTTTTTCTTTTTTAATTTTTTTTTTAGTCTACAAAAATAGAGTTTCATATTGTCTTTTTTTACAAAACAAAGCTATTCATGAGAAGCTTCTAGAATATGCCTTGAGGAAAGAAGAGTTTAGAAACTTTAGAGAAGAATGAAGAAGGAGATAGGAGTGGGAAGAAAGAATAAATTAATGTGATGGTTGAAGAAATAGATGGAAGAGGCAGGGGAGATTAAATGTGCACAACTGGGACACCATGCCAGCCAATAATTTATAGAGTTTTGTAAAATTCCCTCAATCCAATTCCCTAGAAGGTCCTCACAAAAACCATCACTCAATTATTCTATGGTAGTAATTGTTGATACCATGGCATTCAAAGCTATGGTAATACTCCTTTCCGATAGGACCCTTCATGGTAGCAAGATAGTAAGTTTGCCATGTATGCTGAGTGAGTTAAGCAGTTAACATATTGTTTGTTAAAATTGTCTCAAGGCATGAATATCATCATAAAATAGCATTAGAGCCTATCCATTAGCAAGCTTGTGAGGAAGAATCTTGCTTAGTTGTTTGAGAGAAGTACCATTATGGGGAGGAAGCATTACATTCCATTGAGTGTCACATCCCATTGTGTGGATGTATCAAGAATCTTGGCACTTAGAATTGTGAAAAAATATTCTATAAGATTGCTCAAATGCATGAGCAAGTTGTCAATCTCAAAGAGCCAATAAATTGTGTGCAGGTTGGACACAACCTATGACAACAACATTCTAAATTTATACATATTATTCGTTCAAATTGTCTCAAGGCTCAACAACAAGGTACTACAATACCAGACTAGAAGCAAAACAAGGAGTCCAAAGTGGAACAGAGGTGATTTGGTGCAATCTGCAACAAAGGCACCAATTTGGTTGAAGTGCTTTGCTTAAAGAAAGCATTTAGCCTTACTGCAACAAAATAGAGGCACAACTATAACCTCACTTAGTAGCTGATTTAAAAAGCTACACCTTTAAAATATAGTTTTGAAGTTATAAAAAATCTAGATCAAGAGCATATTTTGTTTTAATATTTTTCATGATTATGATCTTATAATCTTTGTAAAATATTTATCTTTTAAGTTTCTTATGTTTATCTAAAAAGATGGCTATTTTGTAATTTTGATCAATAATATATTTTTGCCTAAAAATTGGCCATGCCCACAATTATGCGAATTCTATGAAATTTATAAATAAACAATTAATATTTGTTTCTTATGGATGAAATAAATTTAGAAACTTCAGTTAGTATGTTTGATTCTTTATTAAATACAATATTTAAAATTCTATTTAGAGAATTGAAGGTTATCTTTAGCAGCTGCTAATTTAACTTTATATCTGCAACATATTACATTTAGTTGGAATTTCTTTGTAAGGCCTCCTCCAAGTTCAATAAAGGCTTCAAATCTAATTATATTTTTTATTATCCTTAGCATTCAAATTGTATTTCTTAACCACTATCCAAAATCTATAGGATCATCCAACTACTCAACATCTAGAAGAGAGCCAAGTAAAGGGATTGAGAGCTTCAAATGAATCATATTCCATTGACCTCTAGGTAATTTATATAAGTCTTTCCTCAAGCCACACCAAATGATATTCTCCTTTAAGTAGATGTAAATGAAACCATTGCCTACCTCTCCCCTCATCTACCTTAACTCTTCTATTTTTAGAATGAACCAGAGGATATAAGCACTAAAATATTTGTATTTGAGTAGTGACCAGTAGTATCATGATAAAAATTAAACTGTTCAGGCTGGGTGCATATTCATTATATTTGGTGAAATAGTGCAACAACATATGTTATGACCCCATTATATACCTGAGTTGATACATAGCTTCCTACCATATGCAAACTCCTTCCAAATCAAAGTATACATGCTATATACATGAGTTGATATATAACAATCTTCATCTGCTATTGTTCCTTCAATATTTATCTATATGATTATAAATATTAAAATCTAACACACTTCATCATTATCAATAAGCATTCTTCCTCAATGTAATTTTAACCTATATGGAAGAGCTACACCTAATGGATCTTTGAAACTTGCACCATGACTATGTCAACAAGTATCACTGTAGTTACAACCTTTTCATCTTTGTTTTTGAATCTAAGTAATTTATTTTTATTTTTTATTCTTACCTTCTCCATGTTGGCTGTTCATAACCGTATGTCGTTTAACCGTAGCTCTCCACGTGAAGCAAATATAAGAGGGAGTTATCGTGGATAGAAAATAAAGAACATACAAGAAACTAGTTTGGAAATCGAAAATAATGGACGGAGAATTTATCTGTGGAGTTGAAGGAAAAGGAGAAGGAGAGGGAGAGCAGTGGAGTCTAGATGAGTTGCCTCGGCATATAAAGAAATGTATATTTGCAAACCTTCCATTACAATCAATCTGCCGCTCTCGCCTTGTTTGCAAAGAATGGAATTCTATTTTGTCCTCGCGTAGTTTTGTGTCCTCATTGCCCAAATACAATCCGTGGTTGCTCCTCTGCGCTACAGACTATTGTATGGCCTACTGTTTTTCCACTCATAAATGGAAGACCATCTCTCTCTCCTTCCTCCCAACTCCTCTCGAACGATATATCGATCCTTACAAGTTTTCCAGTGCAGAGCTGGGGCTGCTTTTACTTAAAACCCCAAAGTTTTATTATGTTTGCAATCCCCTTATAAAAGTTTATGGAGAGATAGAAATTGATGTGAATGGGAGGGTAATCGGAATTGTACAAGGAGGAAGCGGTGATGATCTCTATTTGGTAGCCAGGTTGGGATCCTATTATGACACTGACAGTTTCTCCATCCGAATCTATCATCATTTTCAAAATTCATGGAGGATTAAGTTTGAGTTGTCAGAGGAAACAGGGTTTTTTATATTTCCTGATACAATGGTTTCATGCAATGGCGTTATTTTCTTTAAGGCAGCCCGACCTACGACTATTGTGGGGTACAACATTCGAGATGCTTCCATTAAGCCTGTGAGAATAGCTGCATTACCTCGCATACTTAAAAAACCTCATTTTAATATATTATTAATTGCTGCATATGGGTTGTCTGTTCTACTGGTAGTAAAGTATAAGGAATTGCATATGGATTTGGATCCGTTAATGGGTTTGTTTATCATGGAATTGTATCAGGACGACAAAGATGAGTTGCTTTGGAAGTGGAGACAGTTTGCAACAATGCTACCAGGCTCTCTCCCTCACTACTTTTGGACAGAAGGTTGTGCAGGGCATTTTGAAGTTGTGGGAGATTATTTATGTTTTATCAGGTTAAATTATAATTTTGAAGGAGTTGCATATAATCTAAAGGGATTTGGCAATACCTTCCGCGATGTGCACGTACAACTTATGATAAGATTTTGTCGTTACAGCCTAAATTGATGGTGAAAGGGTGGCAAGAACGCAATAAGGTTTCTGCATCAGTTTTTATTAATTCCATATGATTTCTTTTTAGAGTGGCATATGTTTTTTCTTTAATTGAAAAGCAATGGATTATTGTTATAATAATAAGAAATATCATTTAAAATAATTTATTAATAGATTTGAATATAAATTGTTATTATTCTGTTTGTATAAAAGAAAATTTGAGATATATATATGTCTATTAAAATTATAACAAAAAAATATTGAAAATTTATTTAAAAAAAATTAAATTATTAAATTATTAAATAATATTAAACATGTTTGTCTAAAAAGTGTTTAGATACATAGATAGACACATAAATTAACATTGTTCATTTTATTTTCTTTGTAATATATTTGTTTTATTCCTACATAAATCATTTCTCTCTCTCTCTCTCTCTCTCTCTCTCTCTCTCTCTATATATATATATATATATATATATATATATAGTCTTTATACATACATGTATAGTTTAAATTTTGATTTATGTTTGTTTTTCTATATATTTTAGTTTGGTTAATTGTTGAGTTATTTAAGATCTATATATTTACTCAACTCTTGTCTATCAAATTTTAATTATAATTAACAAATTAAAAAAATTGGACAAATTTTTTTAAAAAAGAAAAGAATAGAAAATTCAACTTCAAATTAACAAAGCAAAATTTACACATCTGTACCATTACATTTCATTCTTTGTGTCATTAGTAAATTAATTCTCAAGTGAATAAAATAACTATAAAGTAATTCTTTAATAAATAAACATTATATAAAAAAAACATAAAATAAAATGAACAATATAAATAAAATGAAATAAAATGGTTTTTATTTAAAAATACATATAAACTCAAAAATGGCTCTACCAGTGAACAAAAAATGTTATTTACAGAATGTGAAAACAAACCTACGAAATACAAACTTTACAAAAACAAAGGAAAGAAAAGATGATGGAAATGTCAGAACAAAGCAGATAGAAGAAATTTTCAAAGAAGACAGAGAGCAAAAGAGGATAGGCCAAGGGTTGATTTCAAAGTCCCTCACTACATCACATGGCCCAATAATCTAGAAATAAACAATTGAAGAAGGAAACAACCAAAGAAAAAGGAAATAATTTGAAAGAGGCTATTGAAAAAAATAGAGAAGGAAGAAATCTTCCCATAACAACATCCTTGGAAATAGGGAAACAAATCCAAAAAGGAAGAAGAAACTTCTCAAAAAAGATCACAAAAATAGGCAAAGGGAAGAAAAGATGGAAAAAAGAAAAAGGTTGGATCCAAGATAGGAAAAAAGATGGATTTCGTTGGAGAAACCAAAGAATAGAAGAACAAAATAGAAATTGATTTAGAAGATGTGATAATAGAGTATAAGGACTTTTTCTGCAAGGTTGTCATTACATGCAAAATTATGAGCCCTAGAAGAAGTAGGGAAATGATAACAAACTAGACAAAAAAGTGGATCGAGAAGAAACATGGACTAAAGTTCTTATCAAATGGTTACTTCACAATACTTTTTCTTAAATAAGAGGATAGGAACTCTATTTTGGAAAGATGATTGATGGATTTTGAGGGTACCCCGATATTTATGCAGAAATGGGTACCCAATTTTATCCCAACAGAATCAATCCCATATAATGAAGCAATATGGCTAATATTATACAATTTGTCATTGGAATATTGGTCAGAGGAGAGCCTAGAAAAAATTGGTAAAACACTGGGAACCCTAATTGAGTTGCATACCAAGATTCTAGAAAAAAACTCTTATCTATATGCAAGAATCAAAATAGCAGCAATAAGAAAGATCCCAAGGAAAATCACATTGAAATCTAAATAACCTAGATTTCGAAGCAAGAGGTGGAAATAGAAAGCAAAAAAGTTTTTTGTAGAATCTACAAAAAATGGGGTCATGAAACAATAAATTGTATAATCCTTCAAAAGAAAACAAAAGTATGGAGGAGAAAAGGCAATGCTGGAAAATATAGAGTCCACCTTGGAAGAGGAGAATACTGGAAATCAGGAGGAAATAAAGCTATGCCTAGAAAATCAAATAGAAAAGGGCGGCAGTATAGATGAAAGGGACAAGATAGAGACAACTACACCAAAAAAAGAAGATTTATTATCAGTGCAAGAGGAGCTGAATGCACAATTAAGCAAAGCATAAGAAGAACTATTGTTAGAAAGTGAAAAAAAAGACTTTGAAGATCTAGACATAGTAGAAAATAGGAATATCTCCCAAATAGCAGCACAAATACTAGTCCCAATTATTCTAAAAGGGAAAAAGAAAAAGGGTAGGAAGACAAACAGATAGAAAATGGAAGAATTGGACCAAGAAAAAAGGAATTAAAAGAATTAGAAATTTCCTTCAAAAGAAATTGGGAGAGGAGCACTCCCTCAATGAGGAACCATGAAGATCCTAACTTGGAATGTTAGGGGTCTCAATACCCCAAAAAAAAGGCATATGATTAAGCGCCAAATTGAAAAAATAGAGGCATATATCATAATATTACAAGAAACAAAGATTGAAGATGAAAACAAAAAAATATAACAGAAAAAAGGATGGGAAACTATCCTGGCTAAATCATATGGAACTGCAACTGGCCTGGGAATCCTTTGAAGAATATGTGAACCAAAAAATCTAAAAAATAATGTAGAATTTTACATTGTCAATATTTATGGACCAACAAGAAATAATGACAAAGAAATCTTATGGAATACTCTAAGCTAGAGCATATCCAAGTTAGGAAGTAAAAGAATTATTATGGGAGGATATTTTAATGTAGTGCTAAGAATCGAAGAAATGCTAGGTGGAAGGAAAATAATAACTCCTTCATTGGAAGCTTTTGGACACTTTCTAGAACAAAATAACTTGGTGGAAGCACAAATAAGGAATGGATCCTACACATGGTCAAACAAAAGATCAGGGGAAGGATGCATTAAAGAGAAATTAGATAGGTTTATCTTCTCCCAAGACTAGTTGACTGGAAAATTAAAGCTTGAAGCATCAATAATTCGTTTTCCTTCCTCAAATCACCTTCTGGTTAGACTAACCAAATTTGATGAGGAGCCTAAAAACAAATCCTACTTAAAGTCTGAAAAGATGTGGTTTTGGAAGCAGGGACTGGTGGAACAAATTGAATTTTGGTGGAAGTCATCCCCAAGATATGGAGGTACTAAAAGTTATAATTATACAAATAAGCTGAAGTACATTAAAGGTAAGATCCAAGCATGGAATAAGGAAATCTTCAAAACTATTTTTTCTCAGAAGGATTGTTTAGAAAGGAATTGAAACTGTTAAATGGAAAAGTAATGGAAGCAGGAATGTACTAAGGGGATTAATTAAAAGAAAAGGAACTAATTGCTAAGTATAATGAGGTGTTGGCAAGAGAGGAGGAGTATTGGAGGGAAAAATATAGGGAATTGTGGCTAGCAGAAGGTGATGCCAATATAAAATGTTTCTATAATACTACAAAAATCAAACAAGCACATAAGATAATTGCAGAGATAAACTTGCAGATGGGAACACAACAATGGATCCAGAAGAAATAAAGGAGGCAATTAGATTCTATAGACAACTTCTATCTCTAGAGGGGGATAAGGACATCCTAGATGATAAAAGAATATTATCAAATATACCAAATTTAATTACTCTAGAAGAGAATACAATGCTAATGGAACATTTCAAAAAGGAAGAAATAAGGATAGCAACACATCAACTACATCCAGACAAAGCATAGGGCCTAGACAGTTTTCCTACCTTCTTCTACCATAAATGTTGGCATTTCTTAGAAGAAGAAATCTGGGAGATATGTGAGGATTCTAGAAAGAAAAAGAGATTTTTTCAAGACCTAAATAACACAATGGTAGCCCTAATACCTAAAAAATAAAATTTCTCAAACTTTGGGGATTATAGGACGATATCTCTGTGCAATACTTGTACAAAATAATATCAAAATCAATGGAAAACATACTAAAGAAACTATTGGAAAAAAGTAATCTCACCAACTCAAAGTGGCTTCACTCCATGAAGGGATATTGTGGACAACATCATTTTGGCAAGTGGAGTTGTTCATACTATGAACAAGAAAAGAACACCACGTATGATGATTAAGCTTGATGTTAGTAAAGCCTATGATAAAGTTAGATGGAGATTTTTGTTAAGAATAATGGAGAAATTTGGCTTAGTAAGGAATGGATTCAAATGGTTTACCAATGCATCTCAACAACTAGATACTCAATTCTAGTCAATGGAAGTCCATGTGGATTCTTTGCATGTTCAAATGGAATTTGGTAGGGAGACCCTATCTTCTCATGCCTTGGCCAAAGATGCATTCGGGCCCTAATCCTTAACTAAGTCAACCTTAGTATTCTCCTCAAGCAAACCATTCATAATCTAGGAAATTTGTTGCTTATGCTCTTCAAAATGAACCTATTTGGGTGAAACTCAAAGCTCATTTCATTGTTCACCTCTCTCATAAACAGCTCTAGGAAAATCAACCGCCAGAAAATTCATTGCCAACAATTCACTGCTGGAAAATTTACCACCATGACAAATTCATCTTATGGAAAATTCACCACCAGGCCATGAATAATTCATCTCGTGTACAATTAGAAAATTTGATTTATGATAATAAAAATGAAAATATTTTTCAATATATTTTATTTTATTCTAGAAAACCAATTATACAACAATATTAGTCATCTCTATTATTAATGTGGTGGAAATTATTCTTTTGCAAAAAAATCTCAATGTCTTTGAATTATATATTAAAAAATGTTAATGCGATGAATTATCTGTGGTGATGAATTGCTAATGGTGAATTTTCCACAAGATGAATTTTTCATGGCGATGAATTATGGGCGGTGAATTTTCAGACAGAAAATTATTGATGGTGAATTTGCTTGAAGCCCTCATAAACTAATTCAAACCGTAACATGGTTAAAATCCTTGATTGTGCCATACTCCAGCACAATGTCACAACTACCAATAGGAAGAATAATCCACTCTAGATACCTTCTCATCATTTGTTCTAATTGATTAAGACACGTCAACGTGATAAGTGCAACCACAATCCAAAATAAACTCAAGTTGCATGTCTAAGCATGAAATACATGATAGGTATGAGATACAATAACATCTTTTCATATTAGCCATCTTCAGAATTTCCACGCTTGCCACAATAGGTCCATTTTTTTACTTCTTGAACATTCCTCCCCTTATGACCATCATGAGAACTTGTACTCATTATCACTACTTCCTTAATCTTCCGTCATTAGATGCTTCTGTCTTGTTTTACCTTGAAAATACACTTCTCCTTGCCCCTACACAAATGAACTTCCTACTTTGAACCAAGTGCACTTCTTGCTGAGCTTCTCTTGTTCTCTAACCATAAGGAGTAGAATCAAACAAAATATTGTCTTCCTCTCTTCCTGCACGCTGGCCCTCTCTGAGAGGAATGTGGAGAGACGTACCATAAGGCAGCAGCATGAAAGTCACAAAAACAAGCAAGGGAATCAAGATTCAAAACAATCTCTCAGCAGCATGAAAGTCACAAAAACTAAAAGACGATTTTAGATGCGATAAATTCCTTTCTTTTTCCTCCATTCCTTCTTTCCATGGATTGGCAAGATGATGTCAAGATTGAAGATTTCCATCTGTCACATTAGGTTTCCCAATATCATCAATTGGATTTCTCTCCGTCCAGACATTTGCATCCCTGTATCCCAAATCAAAAAGCTGATCTAGAATATCATCATCAGCTGGCTCTAATGCCCAATTAAAAAGCTGCAATAGCCAGAGATTGTCAGAGCTGTATTGAGAGACTAAAACTTGTTATAGAAATTTCTTTGTAGATTTTTCGAATGACTTCTAAAACAAAAGATATTTTCAGAAAATTATAATTTCACTATACCTGCCTCGCTGATGCCCTATTCTCTGGATTGCATCAAAATGCCAACTACTTAATATAGTATAAAAATACCATGCGATGGCCTGTTAATGATCAGATAATAGATTAGGATGGAAAATAGTTTATCGTGTCATATCATTTTCATTATGTGGGTGATCAGATAATATATTAAGAAAGAGAGTAGTTTATCGTATTAATATGTCATCTGTTGCAATGGGGTATCTAAGGCTTAATCATATTATAATTTTTACTGCTTGTTCTGGGAAAATTTTCACTGGCATCTTTGGTATAAATGGTTTGATGTCTCTTTATTCAAGGACCTTGATGACAGTCCCATAATCAAGATGGCATCACATTAAAAGTTGAGGATATTTTGTATCGTGATATTCTTACGTTTATTAAGTTGAATTTAAAACATGTTGTAGTGTTGCCAGAGATCTGCATGAATGTACTCGTTAGTGCCTTGATGACCATTGGGTTATAAATAGCTCGTGCTACCGTCAATGCTGCCGATCAGTAACTGATCAGCCCATACCAAAAATTTAGAGCAAATGGCCATCACAACCCTCTATCCTCTGACACTTTCTGGTATACATTCTTCCTCTTGTAACCAACAGAACATGTATCCTTTCCTACAAGAGAATAATTTTAGTACCTCCGAAGGATCTCTCATACATACAAAATGCATAAATGCCTCTTTGATGCAAAGAAACTATTCGATTTTGGCTAACCACTTTGATAGTGAAACGCATTCATAGGATTTTACCAATGTCATTAATGTTTGATATCGTACAACCTGGTTGGCATATAAAACAATAAGGTATCGTCCCTTGAATATTCATGGGGTGTACAAATTTCTTTAATGTATTATTTTCCACAAACTAGTAGACATATACAACAATATGATATTGGTTTGAAAATAATTTTTTCAACAAATAAATTTAATGTGCATAATGAATCCTTGACTATCTTCAAGAAATATGCTGTTCAAAAATTTAGGTTAATTGTTGTTAGTAACTTAGTTGTTTTACTCTTATCATATATTTCAGCTATTATAAGCATCTTAAGTTATTGTATCAAAGTTGTTTCAGTTTTGTAGTACCTCGACATGAGATGAAACAATTTTTCTAGTTTCAACAACAAAACAATATTTTTACGTCCTCAGTTTAGTCCGTTTGTCTTTCCTTCTTATCTCATTGGAACCACTTGATGCTCCTCTCCTGTATTATTTTCCTTCATAAGGTTATGGGGATTTTATATTAATTTTCTGAATATAGAAGAATAATAAATTACTTGTCTGAAATTTATATTAACATTAATACAAGTAATACTAGTTATCTTAAATACTACTGAAGGAATAGTCAATCCTTACATCAGCTAGCTCCTCTTAGCCTAACAGAAAGAGTAGCATACTTTCATCTCTGCAATAAGTTCCATTAAACTGCATTGTCTTCATCATGATAACATCATGAAATAGGGGATCAAACTAAGTAAGTAAAATGGCTGTTTTTTGTGACCAATGGTTTGCCACTTGGAAAAAACTGGAAGATTATAAATGACTAATGGCTGTTGAGCAAGATATGCTGTTGCTATTGGTGCCTGATCACACAAGGAGCAGTTGAGAAAGAGATGATCTAACTGTTGCTTCCGGCACCCGATCACCTCAAAATAGAAACTTGATCTGACTTAGAAGATTATGCTTCAACCCTTTGACATCTTTGATATGCATGATGCTTCTTACAGTTGGTTATTAGTTTTGCGTTTCTGTTATGCTATTCTGATCTACACTGTTTTGTGGTTTGGTAGTTAAGAGTTAGAGCAAGAATGGAAGGTGCATTCATTTGATGGCACTCCTGCAGTGGAGGCAATAGAGCATTTCGATGTTGTCAGGCATTGCAGAGTTCAGTTTCGTGGATTATTCTGTAGAATTTGTTGGAATTAATGCTCCACCGTCAAAGAATAAGTCAATAATGCAATTATGCACGTAAGAGGAGTTTGAATAGGAGTCTTAAACTAACTGTATGATCTGTCCCTTTGATTTCAGTTAGTTGTCCATCTTATAGTTTGCTATCAATAGAACTCAACATGCTGTCGACTAACTACAGCCACATGTTGAATTAGTGAACTGTTATTTAAGAAAGTAGTTGGATGTATTTCCTCTATAAATATGTATTGGTTATGCTCTTAATATATGTGACATTTTGAGTTCTCTATCAAATTTGAAAGCAGAGAGAAGAAAAATACAGAAAATATGATGCGAATGCTACAGAAAATAATCACACAATTTTTATTCATTGCAATACGTTTACAATGTCTCTCTATTTATAGAGGACTTCAAACCTACGAGTCTCAACTCAAATGAGGAGGCAAAAGTAAAATAGGAAAGTACAACATAACAGAACAGGAAACGTGGAGAAGAGAGTAGGAGATGTGGAAACAACTATAACATGTTAATAGGCAACGTGCGAAACAGTTAGAGACGTGGATAACAAGTGGAGGATAGACTAACTAAACTCTAGCAAACAGATTTAACAACTTGACAGCAAATGAACCAAAAACTCAGTTCAGTTTCAACTGCCTCTATATGTGGAAGTGGCAATGGAGATGTGCTAGAAATTATACTATTTCAACACTCCCCCTATCAGTATAACCAATCAAACAAAAATCATTAGTTTTGGAATACAAGATTTCATACTCTGTTGTTCCTACCACATATCTTAATATCCTTTTTCCAACTTGTCAATGTATGTCTTTTGGTGACTCCATGAATCTTGAGATTAGACTAACACCATACATGATGTGTGACCTTGTAGCTGTGAGATACATCAAACTTCCAACTAATCTTTTAAAGAATGTAGAATCAACATTAGATCCTTTGTCTTCTTTGCTAACTTTAGTGCCTGTACCAATTGGTGTAGATGTTGGATTACAATTCAACATCCTAAACCTTTTCAACACATCCTTTGCATATTTGGATTGACTAATGAAAATTCCTTTATCTAATTGAACAAGTTCAATGGCCAAAAAATACTTCATTAAACCCAAATCTGTCATCTCAAATTCTTTCTCCATTTCCAATTTAAATATGTCTACAGACAAATTTATAGTGAAGATTAGATCATCAACATATAAGCACACAATCAAAATATGACCTTCTTTATTGGTCGTTGTGTACAATGTGGGCTCACTCTTACTTCTCTTGAATCCATTGTTTTGCATGTATGAATCAATCCTACTATACCATGCTCTTGGTGCTTGTTTAAAACCATAGAGAACCTTCTTCAATTCATAGACCATATCTTCATGTCCATGCACTTTAGAACCTAGTGGTTGTTTCACATATACTTCTTCTTCTAGAAAACCACTTAAAAAATCTGATTTGACATCCATTTGAAAAAAATTCCAATCATTTTGTGTAGCTATTGTTAAAACCATTCTGACAATATTGAGTCTAGCAATAGGAGAAAATGTGTCATTATGATCAACTCCATACTGTTGTGAAAAACCTTTTGTAAGTAATCTTGCTTTATGCTTTACAATTTTACCTTTAGCATTGAATTTAGTCTTATAGAACCATTTGACTCCAATGCAATCTTTACCTTCAAGTAGATCCACTAATTCCCACGTTTGATTCCTTTCAATAGAATCCATTTCTTCATCCATCCCCTTGATCCAATTATCTTCTTTCACTCCTTCAAAATATATAGAATCACAAGAGAATAAAGCAAAATTTGAGGACAAATCCAAATTTTCTTCTCCTCGATCATATATATCTTTTAAACTCCTCATTTTCTTACCTTTTAATGAGGAAAGTGTAGGATTTGACTCATTATTTACACTTGAATTAGGAGTAGAATTCTCTGCATGACCTAATCATTGACCTTGCACACAATTTCTTGATGGAGTGCTTGGTTCTACTTGATTTGATTGACCATCTTGAGTTTCTTATTCCTCTTCACTATGAGGTATTGGTGCTCTTGTTGTTACTATACTATCAACACTTCCATCCCATGATTCTTACTCCTTAAATTTGACATTTTTGCTAGTAATCATTTTCTTTGAAATGGGGTTATACAATATGTAAGCTTTCAATTGCTCACTATAACCAATAAAGATGCATTTCTCACTTTATAATCCAATTTTCTTCTTAATTCAGATGGCACCAAAGAATATGCGGCACAACCAAAAAATATAAGATGAGATACACTATTTTCTTACCATTCCATGCTTCTTGTGGAATTTTGTCCTTAAACACTCTTTGTAGGACTTTTGTTCAAAATGTAAACTACACATGCTACAACTTTTGCCCAAAATTCATTAGAAAAG
>VDFB02390443.1:0-17491 GCA_007258455.2 Sequoia sempervirens | reverse complement strand
AATTTATTATTTCATTTGTGTGGGACAATTCAAAAAAAAATCATATATTATTTATTATTACAGTTAAAAACATATTGCTAAATTTATCAAATTTATATTCTAGAATAATTAAAAAAATTTAAATGCATATACTTTTATAACAAATATATGTAACTAAAATAAAATATCATATTCCCTACAACTTTAGCTTTCGAAACAAATAAAGAATTATCCACGTGTTGCATTACAATAAAGATAGTTGAGATAAATGAGCTCAATTAAACACGTAGACAAGTTAATCGCAACGCTTCAAATTACATGTCGCATCTCTGAAAGGGCAAGTGTCATTTCCTTTAATGCAAACTCTCACACGTACCTTATCTTTCTCATCTTAACTTGAGCATTTGATCATTTGAAAAAGATTTCGCAGACCTAAACATTCTTATTAAATTAGAGTTTTTTTGCTTGAGCTTTGAGATCAATTATCAATGAGATCAAAAAATATAATGGGGAGGCATTATTCGATTTGGGACATCCATTTCTGAATGACGTTGTAGATAGCTTTGTAAAAGCTACAGGAGTATGATTTTTTAGGTTTTTTTTGGTTTAAATGTATATTATAGGGTTTTTGGTTAGTTAATTTAATTGTTGACTTCTTTCGAATTAATTCCCTGCTAAGTATCAAATAATAGGAGTGTATTGAAATATGATTCTGTATGCAAATAGGAGCTATGCAGGCTGTATCATGGGAGGCTTATTACACCGCAATTGAAGGTCTTATTTAGTTTTCTGGTTATTCTTTTTTTGGAATTAGCTCGGTTTGCAGAAGCCTATTTTCTTTTTTATGTTTATTTTAAGTTAGTGGTTTTAATATTTGTGAAGGGTTTGGCAACCAAAAAAGTTATAAAGATGAAAATGGCAGAGACATATTGGTTAGAAAGAAAATTGGCAGAATTTATTTTTTCTAACAAAAGATGAGGGCATGGAAATATTCTCATGCATTGTGTGGGACAATTTTCATTCTTATTATTTTTGTGATCCATATGAAATTCGACAGGGAATTTTACATAGACACTAGAGTTTTAGCATTTATAATTTTAATTTTTGTTCCACTAAACTTCAATTGGAGTCATGTGCTCAATTCCTCGGTTTCAGCCAATTCTACACCCAACCCATATACCTATTTCAGTCATGCTTCTTGCACGGCTTTCATTGAAGCTTACCTAAAGTGACCCCACAAGTTTCATACTGTATTCAAAATTTTCCCCTTTCATTAAATTTGGAAATCTTCAAGAAGCCTCTCTATGTGCTCAGTCCACCCATTTTCTGCCATTTCTATACCCAAACCACATACTTAATCATCCCACATTTCATTTGGGCGCTATTAGATTTTTCAATGGACATAGTTTTCTCACAACCCAGATGCACAAAGCACAAGGACTGGAGCCACCTGAATCCACATATAACAGAGTTTATACTCTCTTGCCTGCCTATATCATCCATAATCAGCTGTTGCACAGTTTGCAAGCATTGGTATGCCATTGCAACTGAACCTTCCTTTGGAGCACACCTCAAAGATCATAAAAAGCCCCAATTTTTCCTCTATGGCCAAAATAACATATTCTTGAAGAATAACCAGGCCTTTGGCTTCGATCCAAAAGCCCATAAATGGATTCGCTTGGATGTATCTTTGTTTCCAGAGTCATGCACGAGGGATTCCTTTGTAGGTTCAGGAGGGTTTTGGCATAGGTCCGTTGGAGCTTACGGCTTTGGAGAATGTGATAGTGTTGTGCGTGGAAGAGAGGACGTGGATCACCTGCGAACAAGCCATTTTGTACTTGAATCATTTCATCCTCCTCGGTACGAGATTGACAGGCCAGATAGCATCAGCGAAGATAATTTTTAGCTGAAGAAATTTCGTAGGGTTCCCGCCAGCGTCAGACTGCTAGAAATTTCGGTGGGGTTCCCCATTATAATATCGGCTAAAAATTATTGACTGCCATGAATATTCATTCACCCCTCTCATGAAACTCCTCCATCCTTTCTACCTCAAAAGGTATCCTATCCTCTGACAAGGCACCCTCACTCACGCCATGTTCTTATGCTTGATGGAGATCAATAACGTATCCAAGAACTCACACTGCAGCCAAGCAGTGAGGATGTCTGCCAACATTATGGGGGTCTAGCTTTAAACTTGCCAATCGCCTTATTTTTTTTTTGCTCCTAAATCTTTCAAAAGTTTTGTTTTATGCATAACCTGTAGTTATTGTAGTCCACATGTCCGCATTTCCTCATATTTTCATAGATAGACAACGCTTCCATCACCAACATGTCTATTGTTGTTCTTCACAGCTATGTTCATGTATGGAGGAAATCAAGAAATATAGATCCACTTCTTCACACAAGATTGATGCCACTTCCCAGATTCTCCATCCCCAAAATGAGTCGCCTTCTCATAATAAACTTAACAATAGTTGATTCACCAGTTGTGAACTCCATGATTGAGTGGTTTGGAAATGTAAATGTGCCTATCTCTGTGCACCCTGTGAATGCATTCCTCACTCTCTGTCTTCATGCTTGACTCTTTTCAGAATAAATTCTCTAGCTATCCACATTGGTTGAGCTTTTAATAGACTCCCACCCAACTTCTCCCTGTTTCTTAGCTACCAACCCCCTCGACTTGACTATCTCTCTGATGGATGTTTTAAAATATAAACCTACAAAATCTTTGAGACATGGAGTAAATCAATGTAAAATGAATCCAATAAAGATTTCATTATTATCATTTACCATTGAAACCAACCACTTCCTTCGCTTTGCAACAGTGAACAAATATGTGTCTAGTCATCCCCATTCACCAAGAATTTTATTAATGGCACTGACACTCAAATACAGAGGATAAGAAAGGAGTAGACTGTCATAATTTCATTGAACCTCTGATGGTAGAGAGCATTGAGTTCACACTCCTACTTTCAACAATTTATTAATGAACCATGCCCTCTTAACTTAGGTATTCCTCGCAGTAACAGATGTATATGCTGGGACGCAATTTCATATCTTTTTCAACACCCTCTTAAAGATGGCCTGCCATACCTCATTAATACTATGGTCAAATTACTATAAATTTATTTCCAACTACCCTTCATTGCTTCATCTTCACGACTATCACTTATTCGCTCAAGCCTCACAACTTTATTTTCCCAACTAGAACCTATAGTATCAGCTTTTGCCTAGACAGGATAATATTAAAGTTTTCTTTTGCTCACACAAATAATTTAGGTGATAGTAGTTTGCTCACACAAATCTATAGAATAACAAAACTAATAAAATAAATGACCCATTTTAGACTCATACCACTTAGATAAGATCTAACTCTCTAATTATATATATTTTATTTTATTTTTATCATATAACCTTACAGTATTAAGTTTCAAAATTAAAATTAAATGCTATTTATTACATGTAATTGTTGGTCCATTATGAACCCCTTGTGCAATCCTAGTTATAGTACAATATTCATTGGCCAAGGCCCAATCAAGGGTTTACATTTAATTATATTGGAATCAATAACCTTTCAAACGATAACTAAGGTTATACATGTAGGTTAACTATATCCATTTAATATTATTATAGGCCACTAACAAAAGAGGTCTTATGGACGAACATAATCGTAGGATATGCACAAAAAGGACTTTCTTAAAAACTCTTTAGAAACATTCATGAAAATGTCTGAGATCTAAGCTTACTAGATCCACTATCACCATCCAAGTAAATAATCTATAATTAATAATTAATTCTACAATAACTTATATAAACTCTATCTCAAGAGTTACAGTGTTATCACATACCAGAATATCCCAACATGTATCATGGGGATTTAATAAGTTGGCCTTACATCCTCCCTCCCTTGTGTAGATTTCCTCCTAGAAGTCTTTTGGGATTTGAAACTTAATATCATTATAACAACACACGGGGAATCAGATTAGCCATACTAATTATTTTACTTCCATGATGAAATGAATCAAAACATTAAACTAGGAGCAAACATTAGAGGCATCCCTTTCATGAGTTCAACATCCAAACATTTACAATAAAAATTTTCACAAGGAAATCTTTATCGCATATACTCTCAATATAACAAAGGCTAATAACCATCTATGTAGATATAAATCATTAACCATTTAACCATCTTTAGTACATTACAAAAACATTTACCAACACACCTTAGCATTCTTGGATAGACATCAAAAAAAAATTTGCACCATAAGCTTATCCTCATGATGTTAGAAGTCATCATCTTTGCTTAGTTTACAACCAGTCTCCATCGGATTACATACCAGTTTGTAATCATCAATTCCAAACTTCTTCAACATCTCTTTGACATACTTAGATTGTGAAATGAATATCCCATTATCTGTTTGATTGATTTGTAACCCAAGAAAGAAATTCATCTCCCAAACATTGACATCTCAAATTCTTTCTGCATTTCATTTGGAAACTTCTTACATATAGCTTCATTTCTACCAAAGATAATAATACATATATACAACCACTATCGAGATCTTGTTTTCTACTCAATTATGTGAAGTAAAGATGCTTGTTTGTGGCGCCTTTATTATTGAATCCATGGGGTAAAAACACAAAGTTGTTTTCACACTTTCAACTATCAACACAAGCGAATTTGAAGTTTTTCTAACTAAAATTAATTTTGGTAAAACATATCATGGCAAGATTCATTCGCTTCAGGATTAGATAATTCCCTGGTATGGCTAGAATTGCTAAGCTAAATATGGAGCACCACTTTGAGTCCAGTTTACCAAAAAATTAAAATATTTGAAAAACTTGAAGTTTCAATAACTCCTCCTAATGTAAATAACATTTCATAAGTGTAGTTTTCAAAAATATATTTATTTTAATAGTTTAATTATTAATTTATTTATTTTTACTAAAAGTAGGTTATCAACACAAAATATTAGGTTGACTACCATGCCAAAGAAATATACTAAAACTTATTATTATTATTTTTTTAAATATAGTGCAATAGATAAAAGAATCCATTTCAAGATAGTATTTTTTTTTTCCATTTTAGATAAATATTTGGTATGAAAGTTGATGCCTAGTGGAAACAACTATTTTTTGATTCACACAATTTTTAATATTTATTTAAAAATATATATATTTATCAAAATTGAAAAAAATAAATCCATGCACTATAGTTTCAAGTTATAAATACACACAATTTTTTTTGAAAAAAAATAAAAATTACTAAGTTTGATGTCTCATGCAACTTCATTTTCCAACATTTTATCAACAACTAAATTATAGTGTTAATTTATTAAAAACTAGTTTGAAATTTATTTTTTTTATTTTTTTATAAATTACAAATATAAAATATACTAAAAAATACATATTTTACTAGTTTACATCATTTCAAAATTCAAAACATATATGTCACTTTTTAGTGATTCAAGTTTAAAAGTTGGATTAGTGTCGACTATTTCCTTTATAAAATGTGACACAATTTTGTGCTTTTACCCCATGAGAAAGTATACTCAACAAAGGTCTCTTGCTTAAACCCTTTTTCTAAATCAAGACAAATACCTTTCAATTGAGCATAAATAATATCAAATAAAATAATTCTTACCTTCATCTACCAAAGCAAGAGACCTTTGTTGAGTATATTTTCTCATGGATATGAGTGTCACATTTTATCTTTAGATTCTTTAAGATATTGATAGAATGTAAGCATATGTTTATGCTTGATGCTTGGTGTGTGTAGCCTTGATGTTTGATGTATGGTTGAAGATATGCACATGCCAATAATCTTGAAAAAATTCTAAATGTGCCAAGAAACCTAGTGTTTGATTAAGCATAGGAAAATATGCATGGCATTGTATCATATGCATATAGGACTGACTCAAAATATAAAAAATAAATGTAAACAATAAAAATCCCTAGAAAATTTATTGTCAAGACACCATAGTATAATGGATCATGATGATCTTGGTGGAATATGTTGTGGGATGAAAAAATTGCATGCATGAAAATAATAATATACAAAGATCTACCTCTAACCAAAGTGGAAACCAAGGTGCGAGCATTGTGATTTTGATAGCAATGCATGATTGGGAATTAAATATCCCAATAAAGTTATATTATATTAGGAAGAATGCATACTAATTATATAATTAGTGATTAAAATTGAACAAGGGCCTCACCATAGTGAAGAGTAAAATATCTTCAAGTTGAATGATTTTTCTTGGGATGTTTGCTTGTTTTTCCAAGTTTGAGATGTGTTTGTGTGTAAAGTTTGAATGTAATAACAATTCCATATTTTTGCTTATTTGTAAATGTATTTTTGAATTTATAGGAACTATTCTATAAAATACTACATGTCTTGATGATACAAATGCACTATGATAATGACATGTCAAAAAGAGATGAAGGTGGGAAAATGCAATATAATAATGGCATGGAAAGGGAAGGAAATAATATATATATATATACAAGATGGATGAATCAAACTTATCCTTAAGTGTAGAGGGTACCTAATGATATTGATATAATATGATACACATGATGCTCATATGCGGGTTTTCATCATGGTATCTTTCCAAGGTATTGGATAAATGGTTCTTATTAGAGGGAAAATTTTCTCTTTACTATTTAATTTTTTCATTGTTGTTTCTTCAAGCATGAGATGTTTGAGTTGCACAATATTCATTGGCTCTTTCAATTCCAAACCTTGTGGTGTATCCAACTTGTATGTTTTTTATCCAAACTCAACAATGATGATATAGAGGCCCAATCAATTAGGCTCAAAATTTCCTATCTTTTCTCAATGTTGATTTGTGTTTTTCTATTTTTCCTTGATGACAAGATCACTAATTTTAAACTCTATATATTTTATTCATTTTTTATAACTTCTATGTAACCAATTTTGATATGCTTACAAATGATTTTTTGTATTTATTCATTCTTCCCAAGAAGTTCTATTTCACAAAGACATGCAACCTAATATTCCTCATCATCAATTAGGTCTAGTAAAAAAATGTGCAAGTATGGAAACTTGATCTCAATTGTTAAAAATGCTTTAGCTCTAAAGACTAATGAATGGGAAGTTGTCAATTAGGGGTGTGGATACTAGTATCCACAAGATGGGGTAGATATGAAGATGTTAGTCACATCCAACATCATTGATGATATTTTTTAGTATCTTGATGAGAGTATTATTGGATTCTTAAGCTTGTCCATTACCTTGGGAGTAGTATGGGGTGGACCATTTGTTCTTGATTTGGAACTTGTTGCAAAAGTATCCAACTTCATGATTAGTGAAGGATTTACCATTATTCTAATGATTATAATATATATACTATAACAAAATATTATGTGGTTGAGGATAAAAGTAGAATTTTTCTTACCAATCACATAGGTGAGAGGAGTTGCTTCTAATCACAGGGTAAAAGTACAAAGTTGTGTCACACTTTCGGCCAACTTATCAATACAACTGAATTTTAGTATTTTTAACTAAAAAACAATTTTGGTCAAACATATGATCTAGTAAGATTAATTGTAGCTAAGTTAGATATTTCCATAAATTTTCTAGCTAAAATTATAGGCTAAATGCATATGTAACATCACTTTGATGCCAATTTACTGAAAAAATACAATTATTTGAAAAACTTGATGTTTCAACAACTCTTACTCATGTAAATAATATATTTTTAAAATATAAAAACAACCTTTTGTAGATCCATAGGTGTAGTTTTAAATATATATATTTAATAGTTTAATTATTATTTATATTTTTACTAAAAGTAGATTATCAACACAAAATATTATGTTGATTACGTCAAGGAAAAAAATACTTCAAAATATTAAAAAAAACTAAAAAATTATGATGCACTAGATAAAAGAATCTTATATCAAGATGGTATACTTTTTTTTCCATTTTAGATAAATATTTAATATGAAAGTTGACGTTTGATGGAAACAACTATTTTTTGATTCACACACATTTTAATATTTATTTAAAAATATATATTGATCAAAATTGGAAAAAAATATATCCATGCACTAAAGTTTCAAGTTATAAATACACACAAAAAAAATTTATTAGGAAAAAAAATTACCATATAAAAATTGACCTAATATAACTTACATTTTCAATATTTTATCAAATCAACTAAATTTAGTTGTTAATTTATAAAAAACCATTTTAAAAGTTACATATATTCATTTTTATTTCTTTTAAAAATACAAACATAAAATATACCAAAAATTAACATCTTATTATTTAATGCCATTTCAAAATTTAAAACATATATGCCACTTTTAGTGATCTCAAATTAAAAGTTGGACTGCTGTTGGTTATTTCCTTTATAAAAAGGGGTGACACAACTTTATGTACTTTTTACACCACAAGAAAGCATTTTTTGTTGTAATGATATTCTTATGGCTATTGGAGGAAGAGGGGTTAATTATACCAATGAGATAGAGGCCCTATGTGGAAAAGGCCATGGAGTAAGGATCAACTACAATGCTTGAGATGGTGTATGGATTAAGTATCCATGTTTTTGACATGCAATACAATTTCTAACTTAGTAACATGCATCTTGTTCCATAGTGGGAGAGTAGTATCTATTTCTTAAGAGATTTTTCACTAGGACTTTGCCATTTGTATGTGCATCACAAATACCATCATGAAATTCTTTGATTTATAAGTTTGTATCATCTAAGTTTAAACATCTTAACAAAATTCAATAATAACCCCTATGATAGAGAATGCATATGAGGATGGTGATTCAAGATGTGTGTTGGATAAAATATATGTATTGGTTTGGTTAGAGATTAGGTGCAAGGATTTGACTATTAAGTTAGTTATAAATATCATAGTATTAGGTGAAATTGAGACAAATAGTTTCACATACCACTTCTATCTATGGGAAATCATATGCAGGAATCATACGTTGTTCAACCAAAAAATTCTACATTGTAGTATCTTCCTATATTGTGAGGAGAGAACTGATTCTCACCATGGCATCACAAATTTTGTTCATTTGAGGAATGACTTGAAATAGATTTCTATAAAGTACTACTTAAAGCTATCAACCATACTTTTATATGGAATAAAAATTTAATAATTTTTATTATATTCATTATTACATTTCTTAACAATGAATTGAGAATCACTAAAGGTCGATAAATGTTGCATGTGCCATTAAATTGTGAGCTTCAATCCTAAAACTAGAGCTTCTTATTCAACAATGTTATTTGTACAGGATAACTTGATCTTAAATGCTTTAGGTATAAAATCACCAAGTGATGTAAGAAATAAATTCTTTCCCCTAAACCATGAGTGGTGAAAGATCCATCAAAATAGAGTATCCATTTAGGTGATTCTTTAAGAGTTAAGATGTACTCATTTGGAAAATCAATATTTAATGGTTGAATGTCTACGAATGACACCTTTACCAATTTATCTACTAATATCTATCCTTTGGTTTAATTTTAATCCACACATAATGTCAAACTCACTAACCAACATGACCTACTTAACCATTCTCCCTATTGGAGATGCTTTCGATAAAATATACTTGTGTAGGTCAAATTTGGCAATAGTTTTAACTTTTCAATTAACCATAGTCCGTATTAACTAATAAATAAATTTCTCTCACCTTGATCATCATGTTGTGCTACAAGGTCTCCCAAAGCATACTGTTTAGCTGAAAAAAGAAGCAAGGGCTTGTTTGGTGTAGGTGTCATGAGAGCCAATGAATTTTTGAGAAATACCTTAAGCTAATTAAAATATTGTTGATACTACCTATCCCATTTAAAATTTATTATTTTCATTAGAAGATGGGAGAATAGTTGATATTTATCTATGAGCTATGAGATAAATGTTCTAGTTTCTTGCTTACCCTACAAACTATGAAGTTTCTTAATATTTTGTGTTGAAGGAACTTGTATGATTTCTTCGAATTTTGTAGCATCCAATTCTATAGCTCTTCTTATAAATAATGAAGCTGAATAGTTTTCTCGATGTTACAATAAAGACACATTTAGATTTAGGTGGACCTTGTATTCTCTTAATCTTTGAAAGATGCACTACAAGATTTTATGATATTTTTCTTTATTTTTTGACTTGCCTAATATATCATCTACATGTCTATAGAACTAGCACTTGCACCCATAGGGGGTTCAAGGGAGACGTTGATAGACTAGCTACAACAAAAAATAGAACAAAAATCTAAAGCTATAATAAGAATTATATAGTACTCAGATTGTTCTCAGATTTGAAACTGAAAGAGTGCTCGAGACTTGATCAATGCAAATGGCTTTGTGTCAATGAGGTATAAAACCTTGCACAATAGAGAAAGCCTATGAGACGGTTTGGGACACCAAAGGGGATTTCTATTTATCAATGGATTTTGAAGGGTAGATTCATTGATTTGAAATTTTGGTTCAAAAAAGGCTTCATGACATACTGAAATTATGAAATCACTAAATTTTCAATAGTATTCCACTTGATTAATCAATTGACAATCTAGAGTAAGGAAATATTGTGTAATACGAAAAATAAATGTAGAATAAAATATCATAATTTTAAACTCAAATACTCGATTCATCTCATAAAAGCCCATGGTGGGGAAAAATCAGTTGATAATGACATTTTTTCATCTACTAAATCAATAAGATTCAAAACAAGTATAGTGAGTGGATACAACAATTTGTTGTTTCAATTTCTCTTGCCAAGATGCAAATTCTTTGTACAGGTGAATTATCCTTTAAATTTGATTATTTACCACATTCCAATGAGCCTCTGATGATTTGCAATGCACTCCCTATATGTCCTTTTATAGATGATCGAAATTCCTAGCCATGCACTGAAAGGTCTTGCTGCCTAGAATTCAAAGAGACAAAAACGTATGGTAAACTGGAAACCAAAATTAAACCCTCACACCACAAAAACCTATTACTTGAACACTCTCTTGAATACACAGTTTGACTTTATTGGAAAATCAATGCTTACATCGATAAAATAAATTAATGCTTACAATATAGAACATTCATTTTTCTAATTTCTCACAGTGGTGTAGTTGAAGCATGCAACCTTCAACAATAATCTCCTAAATCGACATCAGTCTGAGTTAGGTCGCCTCCCATGAAAGAGTGTATAAGCACATCGGAAGTCACCCAGATCAGATCTGCCCCTGCTAGAGAATAACTTCTTGACCACTCTTGTATAGGGCCCTAATTTAATCATGCCCAAAATAACTATCTTCATATTAATGATGGGTGGGCGGTGTGTGGAGTATTCATCACAAAGGAGAATGATAATTGGAAATCCACACATTTTATGTTTGTGACAAACTGAAAAAAAAATGGTAGGGGGATTGGTGCAGCGTTCAATTACGACCATCTTATACATAAGCAAGGGCTTCAAAGATGCTTCCTGTTGGTACGCATACACCAGTCCTATCGAAAGTGTTTTGTGCACGAAATATTATGAGTATGTACTCCCAACTGTTGTGTGGACTCCTGCAAAGACAACACATCATAAGAATAGGAACCATCTTCACTTTAAGATATCTTAATAAGGGCTTATGGTAGAGGGAATCACATTAAGGGTTACTACTTTTGTCAAGAGACAACAGTTGTAATATCCATGCTCGTAGAACATAGCGATGTTGTCATCACTTACAACAGCTCCATACTTGCATTTTGTGCTGGGCAGAATTTCTGAGCCTAAACTTATAAGATCGATGCTCACTTTAAATCTAGGCAAAAGCTCCAAGTCATTCTCCGAGTTCTCCACTAGTTACTTGGATTAAAATCAAGAGAAAATATTTGTGCAATCTTTTAAACGAATATATTGATTGCAAGTTAAAATTTGTTTTCAAGTGGCACTTGAGTGAACATTCCTGTTAAAGGTATCACTAGCACTTGCACCCATAGGAGGTTCAAGGAATACGACTATAGGAAATTAGAAGTAAAAAATAATGAATTTGAACATTACATAATACATTGCATTATATAATTGTGGTGGATGTCTGCATCATTGTAAAATAGTTAGAATTTGCATATATCAAAGTGAAATAAAAATAAAAATGAAAATGTCAGTTTGTTTTTTGTAGCTGTTCATATATATATATATATATATTCATGAATAAGGATATATTGATATCAATAAAACAACAATTATAATAAAGAAACTTACTAATATAAAAATAAATATGCAAAATAAATACAAGAGTAGATTTTATATTTACAAAACTTAAAATATTTAACATACAAAATAAAAAATATATTGAACAAAATTACAATCACTCTCCCCCTTAAAAAAAATTAATACTCCCCCTAAACCACAATTTAAAATCGCCATTCTATCAAATCCCCATCTTTTTGAATGAATGGATGCATAGAAAGCTTTTTAATGGAGTGAAGGGGGAGATCTATAGTCAGGTGAGTAACGAGTTGAGGATTAATCACTTGAATTCTCCTTATCTTAAACATAATGGTGGTGTGAGTTGTAGCCATAATTTGGAGGTCCATTTGCATTTGGTGGATGGATTCCAGAGCTCCGCTGTTTCATTTTGTTCTAATGGTGTAATTGCTTAGAGATGAACTATATAAAGATGGTCTTGAATTCTAACATTGGAAAAATGAAACAAAGGGTGGCAGCGACAACAAAAGCCAAGTCTTTTTTTTAAAGAGTTGATTTTATATAACATATTTGGATCTTGAATATATTGATTTTTTAGTGAAATGTAATTAAATTTTGATAAATTTAATCTAATCTTATTTCTCCTGCTTAGTAATTTAAAAAGAATGAATAACTATGTTTACGTATCATAAAGCATATGCCACTTCAAGTAGACATAACCTAATTTAAAATTAACAAAGAAAATTAAAACCATAAGTTAACACCTGGGAGAGAGCGGACACCCGTAGCTGCCTAACCTCCTTGTTCTTATCGCCATGCAATCTTCTATCTCAAGGCTCCAAAATCTTTGGTTATGTTTGTTTTGTTAATTATGAATAGATTGATGCAACACTTCTACAGAGACTACTCTGAGGCATTGAGGACATGGTACGGGCCGCGAGACTTTGTATGGATATGCCTACACAGAGGGGGACTCACTGAAATTATCTTTCATTTTTGAACTTTTCCATTCAGCAGGAACCATTTCCTAACGATGTGAAATGGGAGCTTTGATGCAGGTTATGTACGTCCACAGTAGCACAGGCTAAGAAAAATTTTCTGTGAAGCTGTAAATATAATCTGATCACCTAGATTTTTGAAAATTGTGTTTTGTTAATTCGATTTCAAGACTTTCTACAGGTCAGTTGACAATGGGTAGAACACAAGTTAGTATTTTTGAAGTTTACATTGTAAAACTTCCATAGCAAGCATACCCTATTCTTAGTCCCCAAGGGATTATTTTGGTTGCTTTGCATTCTATGACTTTGTATGTGGAATTGATGTTTGGGTGACTACTTGTTGGTTTTCTTGTGTATTTGATCCTCGTTTTGATTTCCAAGTACAAATTTTGCTATAAATTTCTTCTCATTTGTATGTAGAATTTTTTCTGTAGGTTTTTTGCTCATTTGTATGTGCAAGTTTTGTTAAGTATTTGTGGGATTGTTGCTTATTTGGAATAACAAGATCTGGGTCATCTTTGTTGGATTTTGTACTCGTTTGAGTGTAGACTGAGATTTGTTTGGGGGCCAAAAGCTTTGCGTTAAGTTGGATTATATGAGCGTGAAAACTGATGTGAAATATAAAACATCATGATTAATGTTTCATGGTGGTTTGCGGTGCAGGAAATATAACTTCGCTGGCACTTCTCCTCTCACCTATGTAAGTAAGCACGAGATGGAAATAAAAATAGCAGGCACGATCCAAATAGAAAGCTCCTTACTCGACCAAAATATGACGCAGATGTAAGTAAAAATAGCTTACCTCCGGATCGAAGGATGAGCGACGAAAGCTTCCACTATAAATGATCAACATTTACAATATGTGCTTCAAACCCTAGATCTTAGCCTGGTATCTTCTTACAGGGGAAAAAGAAACAAGCAAAAATAATAATTTCAAATTCATAGTGGACTTACAAAGTCAAGAAAAGTGTTGAATTTCTCATGAACACAGGATTTGCCCCCAATTTATTTTCACATAAATAATGCTAAAATTAAATTATGCGGTGGCGAAGCTGCTCAGATTTGCATCTCGTAGAGTCTATTTCATAGCAATGTGTAACTGCGGGAGAACCACGACTTGCTGTTTGAATTCCATAAGAGGAAATAAAACTAAAACATGATAAACTGAGAGTAGGAGACGCAGCAGTTCCAGCAGCGATAGAGAAGCAAGCATCAGAGCAAGTAGCAACAAAGGCCCCAGAAGAACAGGTAGAGGCATTAATTGACGTTAGGAGCCCAATGTGTTTATGTACACTTTGGGCGGTGATTAAGGGCGGTGGCAGTCAATGCAATCAAATTTGGACATATCAATATAGAAGGTAATCGATGCAAATCTAAAGACATCATGCAAATCGGATTCAATTTGATTTGATTTGGATTTATTTGACAGGAAACAACTACCTCAAAATTGTTTTTTGACGGCTGTGAAGAGGTTTACGGAGTGCGTGAGACAGGTTCCTGGTATTTGAAAATGGTTAAACGACGAATGAAACCTATTTTCAAAGTGAGACATGTTTGGCATTTGGATTGTAGATCAAGGAAGCTCACAATTAAATTCTATCACTAAAAATATGATAAAGAATATCATGAAATATAATTTTCATTACTTGTTGGTATATAGCCCCATCATTATTCAAGCCAAAATTCATGACTAGATAGAATTTTTTTTGCCAAGGATTTATAAATGCTATTTTATGTTTTGGGTGTTATTTGATTTTTTATTCTATATGAAAAATATATGCATAATATATGCATAAGTGATAACATTTCATATCACACGGTAAGATTGATTATCACGCCAATATTAGGTAAAGTAAAATTATATTTTAAATATTCCTTATTAATTTTGTGGATTTCTATGCATAAATGGATACCCTTAGTTTTCTTTCTCATAGGAAAATTATTAGAAATTAAATCTAAATAATCATTGTTCAAATAAAACCAACAACTAGAAGTTTTTGCAATTATTCCTTAACAAGGAGAGCTTAGGATGTGAATCTTTCTTAATTTTCACTTTATTGGCTTATCATCAAGATGCACAATGAGATGGTGCAACACAAGACATGGATCTATCTTAGGCATGTCCATATAATACCAAGTAGATATATATAAATAGTCTTGAGTATAGTAGTGAAAGTTTCTTTCTCTTCAAGATCCAAAGTTGATGCAATTTCAGTTATCTTATGATTTTCTTCCATTCCAAGATTAATATCCAAGGATTCTTCAACCAATGATGTGGAATTAGCTTATAATTAAACTAGTGGAAAAAGAAGGTTGAGTTACTTTTACATTGGTTCCATAAAATGGTTTTAAATAGCCACATCTTTATTTTCTTTATTTAATTTTTCTTTTTCCAATAGTACCTTAGAATTTCTTTTTTAGAAGGCTTAATTTTTAATTTTTTGATTCTTTTATTTATTATTTATTTTTGACTAAGGAAATCTTCCTAATTTTTAAAGTATGCACACACATGAAGGTCAATTCAAAGCCTTTATTTTGATCTCCTTGTGGACTGTTATCTCAAAGTCCCATAAACTTAGTGGGTGCTTCATTATTTTGAAATGTATCCAATGGTATATGATCTTGTTGGTCCCAACAATAAGTTTAGGGTATTGGAGGTCAAGTTTTATGGTGTGAACCAATATCCTATACTTGCAAGAACACAACAAATGACAAAATTAATAAGGTCAATGCAAGTTAGAATATAGATCCCTCAAGAAATCCATTTGAATGCAAGAGAAAAGGAATAAAATGAAGAACACAATGAACTTAAAACAAAGATGTTGAATCCTATTCTAAAACAAATCAAACTCTTAATCTCTTGAGGGAGTTGGTGCAAATTTGATGTGAAAATTGGCCCTTTCCCAACTTCAATGGTGTGATGAAGATGATTTGATGAAGATTGTGATCCCTTTGTTGAAGATTAATGAATGCTCCAAGACAAAATCTATGTAACCTAGCTATAAAAATCAATGAGATGGATGAATATTGCTATAGATTTGAGTATAGTAAGTTTACTCAAGTTGTGGATGATAAAATGAGGAATGAAGCCTCTTATTTATAGAATTTCAAGTTGAAGATATGTCCAAAATGGAGCAATGTGGGACTAAGAATCAACAAATGGCAAGATGCCACTTGGCAACATGTGAATGGATGGAGGATGTGCAAGTTTTGAAGAATGTGTCAATAAATGCATATATTTGAATTTTGAAATTGTTGAAATGACATGTAAGAGAGAAATAAGGTGCATTGAACGCCACTGGGCTCAAGGAAAAAGGAATTTCTAGGCGGGGTAAATGCCTTTTTGGAAGGACAAAGTCCACTTGGATTTTGAATTCAAATTTGAGGAATATTCCTTTATTATGCCTATTGAGAGAAAATAGAGATTTAATAAATGAATTAAATCTATTTTCTTGTGCAAGTTGCAAAAGCTAGAGGATGGGACATGAGAGGAGATTAAATTAATCAAGGTTAATTAATTTAATGAGAGATTAGAATGATGTGACATATTGATTTATATTTATGGATTGATTTAAATCAAAATATGAGAAGAATATGATTCAGGGTTAAATAAAGATTTTTATTTTATTTCACCAAGGAGATGATGTTAGATTAAATCAAATAAGGTTTTAATTTATTCAATTTAATAAGATGCCTTTAGGGATTAATCAAATAAAATTGATTATTTAATTAAATAGGGATAATTAGATCAGATTGATTGATTTAATTAGCAAGAAAGGATGACTTAATTAGATAAATGATTTATTTAATTAAGAGAGGAGCATTAATGAATTTAATCAAATAAAGGTATTTGATTAAATGATTAGACTGAGGGATGATTTGGGATGAAACAATGTTAGTGGTTGGGATCAGATGTGCAATGTCAATCAATATATTTTCTATGTCTACATTTTTCCCCTCTTTGAAGCAGTGCACTCGTCACATTGGTTCAAAGAAAAAACAGTCTCGATCAAAAGCCAAAATTTTTCTAATTTTAAAAATTGCCTCACTGCTGCCTTGATGAAGGAAATTATGGTAGCATACTGCCCCCTCGAGAGATGGGACAAAGATTCTAATTTTTTGGGCGATCTCACGAAAAAAGAGGAAAAGGTACCTGATAGGTCTAGAAAGGCTTTGGGAGGTCAAAAATGAGGTAAAACACCAAAAAACAGTGTGAAATGATCGTCAAACAAACAAAAATTGAACTAGGGGTCTAAAAACCTAGTAGGATGGCCGAACAGAGACAAAAAACCCTAACTTTTAGGTTTAAATAGGCCCTAGGAGGTCACTTTCAATTCATTTGGACATA